>JAQQSW010006906.1:0-13836 GCA_028646575.1 Pseudocheirus occidentalis | reverse complement strand
GGGAGGTGCAGGATAGGAAGGAGGGACATACAATTGGCCTCTCACAATTTGCCCACCATGGAGATGTCCTGTGTAATTACACAGGTACAGCCTGTATTGAATAGCTGCTCCTCCCAGTGGGAGTGGGTGACAGGGGAAGAATTGCAAGAATCTAGTATTGAAAGCTATACAATCAAATGCAGCTGGGAAATAATATATACAGGGAGGGGGGCAGGGAGCCCCTCCCTGCCCTGCTAGAAAGGTAGAGGGGTGTTGGAGGAGAGCATAAAAGGGAACAGATTGTGGGAGGGGCCTTACAGTGGAATTAATGTTCTGGGCTGGGGGGGTAGGGGCAAAAAGGGGAGAAAATTTGTAAGTCAAAACCTTGTGGAAATGAATGAATGATGTAACCAAGAAAATAAATTAAAATTAAAAAAACAGTGGTGAATTAATGGAATAGGTTAGGTAGATATGACACAGTAGTAAATAACTATAGTAATCTACTTTTTGATAAATCCAAAGAATCCAGTTTTAGGATGAGACCTCACTATTTCACACAAGCTTCTGAAAAAATTGGAAAATCCTATGGCACAAACTGGGTTTAGATCAACATCTCATGCTGTATACCAAGATAATGTCAAAATTGGCACATGATTTAGATATAAAGGGTGATACCATAAGCAAATTAAGAGAACTTGGAATAGTTTACCTGTCAGATCTTTGGAAAGGGGAAAAAATTTATAACCAAACAAGAGATAAGAAACATTATGAAATGCAAAATGAATAATTTGTTTAAATCAATAAGTTTTTGCTCAAACAAAATCACTGCAACCAATATTAGAAGGAAAGGAGAAAGCTGGGAACCAATTTTTATAGCCAGTGTTTCTGGAAAAGGCCTCATTTCTCAAATATATAGAGAATTTAGTCAAATTTATAAGAATACAATCCATTCTCCAATTGACAAATAGTTAAAGGATATGAATAGACAGTTTTCAGGTAAAGAAACTAAAGCTGTCTATAGTCATATAAAAATGCTCTAAATCAATAGGTTCTCAATCTTCCTAATGCCACAACCCTTTAATATAGTTCCTCATGTTGTGGTGACTCTCAACCATAAAATTATTTTCATTGCTACTTCAACTGTAATTTTGCTATTGTTATGAATCATAATGTAAATATCTGATATGCAGGATGTATTTAAATTGAACATAACCCACAGGTTGATAACCGCTGGGTAAGAGAAATGAAAATCAAAGTTAGCATTTTGCACCTATCAGACTGGCTAATAGATAGAAAAGTAAATGACAAATGTATGATACACCACAGTCCTCTCAACTGTAAACTACAAATAAGAGCAGTGACCTTTGGGTTGTGTTTTTTGTTTATTTGTTTTGTTATTGTTTTTTATATTAAATGCACCAGTATCTGTATAGCACTTATAATGTCTGGTGACTAATATGTGTTCTTTGTTATTCTTTATATTCAGTAGAATTCTGACAGAAACAATGGAGTAATTATCCTACAGTTGGTCTGTATTTTTTATTATTGAATGGAACATCACACTTGGGGATACAATGATATGAAGATTATTGTTTTTTTGTAATTGAATGAAAATTTTGGTATAGAAAGTCATCTTCTGTAGGCTCACTTAAGCTATCATTGGAACAACCTAAGCAGCAAACAGGAATCCTATGTAGAACATCCCATCCCTATGCAGTTTTTTTCTGTACCCATCTCTATATTTTTTGAAACATTTTGAGACATTTTCATTGCTTGTAATTAGAAAGTTATTAGAACTTGTCATGGTGGCATCTGTTAATGACATTGGTATGAGTCAGTTTTATGTAGAAGAGTTCATAGGAAATAGATTTTTCTGTGATTATTCTAATTCCAGTGCAGATAATTTAATGAATTTTCAAATATTTTGTGGTTTCTGCTTTTAGTCAAGTGATGTGTTTTTTAAAATTAGTTTACACAGGATTACTAACTCTTGGAGTATAATTCTAGCCACTTGATTGTGTCTCTCTAGGTATTTCTTATACCCTATTTTTTGTCACCTATAATATCATATATTGTAAAGTTTCTTTTGTTTCCCTAGAAAAATCTACTTTAATCAATGAGTCCAGGCTCCTTAAGTTATATACTATAGGTATGACCTTAAAAATAACTTTTCTATAATTTCTGGTTCTTAAATTACATCATCTTAATTTGTCATACATGCTTCTATTTTAGCAAACAAATCCATGGCTGTTCATTTATTTGACACATTTTTGTCCATAGATCATTGGCTCAGTTTGCATAGATGTTCATGCAAGGCTTTTTGATTCTACTTATTGATATAAGCTGCTTATAGCCTTTACCTTGAGATAAATCCATATTGACTATATTTGCTTAATCAAGGGGTGTGTACTTTTCTTAACCATTATAATTGTTTCATGAGGTGATGTTTATTTATTCCAGAAATATTTTTGTATATTAAAAATATATATGCATTATTTGATCTGAGAATATTTGTCAGTACTCTTTATTTTATCCTTCATTTAACAAGGGGCATGGGGTGTGTTCATCAAAAACTAAGACATCTGGTGGGAAGGCTGCCGAGCCATTTTTAGGGCTGTTTTTCACCTTTGGTGTCCACTCACTTGTCACATTTAACTCTCATCTGTGGCCCAAAGAAATTGTAGCCTATGGAGCAGACTTACCCTGGTAAACCATTTCAGCAGATGGGCTAAACTAAGTTGAGGGTCACTGAAGGGTCTCAAATCTGATGGCAATTCGGGGGTGTCTACCTCAAGGATTTAAAGATTTCCCCTGGTCAAATGGGCAGATGGGAGCAATCTGTTCCAATGCCCATGAAGGCAGCTGAAAAAGACACCATGGAGCATTTAAAAATCAAAAACACAAAAGTCATCCCCTGCATCTTGAGCCATCACCAGTCATCTTAATTCTATCCAGCCTTTGGACTGTGATGACTCTGGAGAGTGAGACCAATGACTTTGTGTAACTCTGCTTCACTTAAGTCCAATTCATGCCTGAATCAAAAGACATCACTCATGCTATTTTACAATTTTTACCTCTCTCAAAGTCCTGTGGCAACGGTCAAATGATGAAGAAACAGTTGGGACTGTCTACACTGGGAGCTGAAATCAAAACCGTGTATATAGGCAACCCAGGACATAGGCTTGTCTTCTCACTGGAAGCAGAAATGGGATTTAGCAGCACCCTAGTAGTCTGAGAATCCTTTTAAGAATTGCGCTGCTCACCTCTTGTTGTAAGGAAGGGACCAGAAAAGGTGTTCTAAAAATTGTCTGCTTACCCAACCCTGGCCTGATTAATGTGGCAGGTGAGGATCCCACCCTGTGGTGAAAACACACAAAAATGTACAACTTCTGCAAAGAGGATTCCACTCACCACTCTGAGAGAGGGTTAAGAAAAGGTCGATATGGTGTTTGCTGCCTGACAACTCCAGGAGAAATGCAGGAGCATAACAGATGTGTAAACACAATGTTTATAGATCTGAACAAAGCCTTTGATACTGTCAGTTGTGAGGGCGTATGTAAAATTATGTCAAAATTTATAGAATTTCCAAGGATATACTCATTGATAATGTGGCTGACACATGCATTGCCAGAGCTAGCTCAGCATTTTGGCAGCTCTGAAGGAAATTTGTGAACGGAAGTATTAGATAGACTACCAAACTGAAAGTCTGCAGAGCTGTTATCCTGACCTCATTTTTGTATGCCTATAAAACCTGGACCATATACCAGTGCCATGCCTGGAAACTGAATTGTTTTAATTTGAATTGTCTTAGTAATATTTTGAAGGTAACTTGGCAGAATAAGATACCAGATACTGTGATCCTTTCTCAAACTAAACTCACAAGCATTCAAATCCTACTTCAGAGAGTGAAACTCAGATAGATTGACTATATAGTTGGAATGCCAAATGTATGGTTGCTAAAAGGATTATTTTATGGAGAACTAACACAGGGTAAGTGTTACATGATGGTCAGAAGAAATGATACAAGGACACTCTCAAGGTTTCTCTTAAGAATTTTAGAATTGGTAGAGTCAAGAAGGCAGCTTAGAAGCAAGAAAACTCCACAGCTCGACCAATAACCACCTCAAATACCTAGAAAATATGACTCTAAACAAATTTTAGAGCTCCAGAACCCACAAAGTGACAGAGAAATAAATCTCCTATTTAAGGCAGGCTGACTGGAAGGGTTTATCACAGCATGCTGGGAGCCAAGACAAGCCATGGTTTTAGCCCCAGGTTGGACAGGAACAACCTTGGCTACAGCACTTGGGAGAGTGGAACTCTAGCAGCTGCATTGGTTTCCATAATTATCAACCCATAAGGGCCAAGGACAAAGTGAAAGGTCAGTGGAATTTGATTGAAATTTGTGTGGGACAGAAGAGTGGGTCAGGTCCTCTGCCCCCAAGAGGCAGAAGTTGTGGAAGTGATGGCCCTGCAGCTGCCTCCATGTGGCTGCTTCAGAGCACCTGGCCTGCAGATGGCAGGGGGACCAAGTGACCTTTCAGAGACTAAGTGCTCTTGCTTTAACCTGTCTGTATCAGGATTGTGGTCTTGAGTGGTGGTCCTAAGGTTTGTGACCAGTGAGCCAAAGCTGGTGGGAGCTGTAGAGATGGTGGCCTCCTAATAGCTCCAGCATATGCAAACCCCCCAGCAATTTGGAACAAAGATCTCCCCTCTGGAAGCAGAGTTCTACTGTGGCTCAAAAGTCAATTTCAATGACAAGCAATATGAGCAGGCAAAGGAAGCAAAACAAGCTCAGCAATCCAATTATAGATTCATTTTGGGGGGACAAAAAGGATCAAAGCATGGAACAGGAGGAAAAAACACAGTCAAAACTACCGCACCAAAAGCTTCCAAGAAAAATACAAACTGATTACAGGCAATAGAGGATCTTAAGTAGGATTTGGGAAACCAAATAAGAGAAGTGGAGGAAAAATTGGGAAGAGAAATGAGAATGATGCAAGAAAATCATGAAAAGAGAGTCAGCAATCTGACTGAAGAAAATAACACCTTAATAATAAACTAACTCAAATGGCAAAAGAGGCCCCAAAAGTCAATGAGGAGAAGAATGACTTAAAAAGCCAAATTTGCTAGATGAAAAAATGCATCGCAAAAGCTCACTGAAGAGAATAATTCCTTAAGAATTAGACTGGAGTAAATGGAAGCAAATGACTTTATGAGAAATCAAGATAATGTTAAACAGATCCAAACAAATGAAAAAAGTAGAAAGCAAGGTGAAGTATCTCATTGAAAAAACTACTGACCTGGAAAACAGATCCAGGGGAGACAATTTAAAAATTATTGGACTACCTGAAAGCCATGATCAAAAAAAGAACCTAGAAATCATCCTTCAAGAAATTCTCAAGGAAAATTGCCCTGATATTTTAGAGCTAGAAGGCAAAATAGAAATCAAAAGAATTTAGTGATCACCTATTGAAAAAATCCCAAAAAGAAAATTCCTAGTAATGTCTGAGAGTTCCTAGATCAAGGAGAAAATATTACAAACTGCCAAGAAGAAACAATTTGAATACTGTAGAAACACAATCAGGATTATACAGGATCTAGCAGCTTCTACGTTAAAGGATCAAAGGGCTTGGAATATGATATTCTGGAAATCAAAGGAGCTAGGATTAAAATCAAGAATCACCTATACAGCAAAATTGAGTATACTATTTCAGGGGAAAATATGGCCATTCAATGATGTGGAGGACTTTCAAACATTTTTAATGAAAACACCAGAGCTGAATAGAAAATTAGACATTCATAAGAAGGTAAACAGGGAAAAGAAATCATAAGGAATGTATCAAAATTGGGCTATTTAAATGCCAACATGGAGAAACAATAATTGTAACTTAATGAAACTTTTCTCAGCATGAGCATAGTTGAAAGGAATATAAATGTGTATATATATATATATATATACATATGTATATATATATATTTAGATATACAGATATATGTATATATACATATATCTATAAATATGTATTTGTATACATAAACATATGTCTATAGGAGGGTGTATGTGTGTGTGTATATATATGTGTGTATGTGTGTGTGTGTGTGTGTATATATATATATATATATATGGATACATATGTGATTGTGTATATATATATGTGTGTACAGGTATGCATAGACAGAGGGCACAGAATCAATTGAATAGGAAAAGATGATATTTAAAAGGTGAAACTGAGAGATGGGAGAGTATAATGAGAGGAGACAGGGGGAGACAGAATGGGGTTAATTATCTCATACAGAAGAGGGAAGGGATAACTTAAAATGGAGGGAAAGAACAAGGAGGCAAAAGGGAGTGGGTCAACCTTACTCTCATTGAATTTGGCTTAGGGAGGGACTGACATACTCTCTAAATTGGGTATCTTGCCCTACAGGAGAGTAGGGGGAAAAGAGAATGAGAGGGGGTGATGGGAGAATGCACATTGGGGGGGGTTGTTAGAAGCACACACTTTTGTAAAGGGTCAGGGACAAAGTAGAGAATAGAACAATTTGGGGGCAGGATAGGATGGAGGGAAATTCACAGCATGTCTATTGTGGATATGTTTTATATAACTATTTATATACTGCCTGTATTAATTGCTTGTCTTCCCAGTGGGGGTGGCAGACAACAGGGGAATGGAAAGAATCCAGAATTTAAAGTTTTAAAATCAAATGTGCCACCTAGATGCCCAGAAGTCTTACAGAATTTTATTTAAGAAAGATAGTAGTGGATGGGTAGATTCATAATGAGTTCATATTATTATTATAGTTGTGGTTACTAGTAGTAGTAGTCACTACCACCACATGTGCATATTGCTTTAAGTTACTAGAAAATTTAATTTAACAATATGTTTTACATATGATCTGAGTGGAATCTCATATAATTTTGTGAAATAATCACTATGATTTTCCACATTTTACAGGGGAGGAAAATTGAGGACGAGCCTTCTTAAGTTATTTGCTCAGTGTCGCACAGGTTGTAAGCATTTGGAGTTTTGTCTTCAGGTTTTCCTGACTACATATTCAGGAAGGATATGGGAGTTAAAAAAAGAAAAAGGAAAGAAATAATTTTTTTTACAAAATTTGTATATAGTTTAAGAAGATAAAAAAAAACTTTGTGAAGGATGATTCAAAGTTGAACTCGAGTCTTGCTCCATTTTCCAAAGCTTCACTCTTTTGAGTGACCAATAAAGGATATAAAAATACATCTAGATCTTCTTGCTCTACAAGTCATTGGCTTCTTCCAGTAATTAAAAATCTCTTCGCCATATGTGTTTATCTGAGCCTAAGTATAAAGAACATAAGCTGGTATAAGTAGACTCCTTACAAACAACTGTTACTAACACCAGGGTGAAAGCCAGAAACTTGGGCTGCTCCTATAGCCAGCACCCTCTTGGGTTTATCCAGAACTCCCTCAGGAATTACAAAGTTGGCAGTGTGTTGTCCTAAAAGCGATTCTTGTTACAGTATGAAATACTGCTTGGTTGGTCTTAAGCTATTAAGATTCTTTGCCAAAATCCATGGGCCATCTGCATGGAAATCTGTGACCATTTGGGCTGGCCTGATTACAGAATTCAGTATGGCATTGGATTTCACAACCACCTTGAATTTATATCATCACTCCTTTGAGTGAAAAATACTTCACATCATGTTGTCCTGACAAATGTTATTTTGTGAGAACTTCAATAATACTTTATAACCAGACTTTGCCATAAGATGTTAACATTGTTTCTATGACTGCTTAAGGCATTGTTCTGATAGAGTTTACTGCTCCCTAAAATGTTATTCCATTTATTATCTTGCTTTCATGGGACTAATTAACTTCA
Organism: Pseudocheirus occidentalis; assembly: GCA_028646575.1. Classification (NCBI taxonomy): domain Eukaryota; kingdom Metazoa; phylum Chordata; class Mammalia; order Diprotodontia; family Pseudocheiridae; genus Pseudocheirus; species Pseudocheirus occidentalis. Next base: position 5,995 of record JAQQSW010006906.1, on the reverse strand, counting down.
TAATGTATGGTATGCCTGTACATTTCATGAACACTGACAATAAGAGAAGGCTTGTGATTCACTGTGTGAAAAAAGGAAAGGGGCTGGACTACAGAAGAAATATAATGTCCCTTTCTTAGATAGTACAGTCTCATACAATCCTCACTTTCCTAAACATTCTGTCCAAGAAATATATCTTTCACAATGATTACTCAAGTGATCGTGTGTACTTTACTTTTCCTGTTATTGAATAAAACTGTTAAACTACACATCAGTCAGATGTAATGCATGTACTTCCTTCTTTCTCTTTATTTATATGTTTACTTCTTTACCATGAGTTAGTTTCAGTTCATAGTTCAGAGAAATCAACATGAATTAAGCAAATCCAGCTGTTTGTGTTCAAATCTTAAGATTAAACAAATAGATTTTATATTATATTGTATTATATTCCCCAGTCCCACACTTTCTTAGTCCAAACTATTCCAAAGTTTTATGTTTAGATTATTCATAAGTTAGCCAACTCTATTCTCTATCTGCTGATTGACTGACACGCTAAATAAACCACAATGCACCTTACCCAATCATTGTACTGAGTTTAACCCAGTTAGTTTGCCAGCCCACATTTATCAAGTATTCAGTGAGAGCAGCAGGAAGTAGAAAGAACTCTGGTCTTAGAATGATTAAATGTATTTCTGCCACTTAATTGCTATGTGTCTTTGGGAAAACAATCAATCATCAAACAAGGGATAAAAAGAGGAAAGTTAAACAATTATTTTTCCAGAGAACATAGAATCAAGCTGGTGGAGACAGAGGAAGGACTGTGGGGGGAGAACGGGGTAGTCATATAAGAATAAGACACTCTAAGATGTCATTGGTCCTCTTTGAAAATGGATGAACAACAGTAACAACCACATTAATGACACAAGATATTTGTTTAAGATAGGAGTAATACATTGGAAACAAGGAAAGGTTTCAAGTAGATTATGGTACTCAAACTTAGTCTTGAGAGAAAATTGGAATTCTAAGTGGCAGAGATGAAGGAGTGTATTCCAATCATGGGAAATAACCAGTGCAAAGGTAAAGGTAGGAGAGATGAATTATGAAGTATGAGGAACAATAAGGAAGACAGTTTGGATGAACTATGGAATGTGTAAAGGGGAGCAATGTTTAACTAAAGCAGGAAAGGCAGATTGGAGCCAAGTTATAAGGGACTTTGAAATCCAAATGAAGAAGCTTTTATTTTGTCCTAAAAGTAATCAAGAGTTTCTTGTGTTTCTTGAAATGAAGAAGGAATGACAGGATCATATTTATGTTGTCAGCTGTAAGAAGGATAGATTGGAGAGGGGAGAGATTCAAGAAAGGGAAATCAATTCAAAAGTTATTGCAATGGTTCAATCAAGAGGTTATGTGGTCCTGAATTAAGTGGTAGATATATAAGGGGAAAGGAGACAGCCTAACAGACGTTGTGGAGAAAAGTCAGGACTGAAATCCGATTGGTTACCTGGGGGAAAGTGAGGAGTCACAGGGGTACTAACATTATAAGCTTGTGTGACTAAAAGGATGATTATGTCCTTAAAAGAAGATTGTGTCCTTAGAAGGATGGATTTTTGGGGAATGAAAATGAGCTCTATTTGGCATTTAACTTTACATGACTTTGTGGAAATCCAGTCTGAAATGTCCTATGGGGGCAACTATGCTTTATGTTAGCTATAGAAATCAAAATTTTTTGAGACCACTTAAAATAAGTAAAGAGTATAAGATTGGAATATTTCTATTGTATAGAAAATGATGAGTTGGTGGACTTAGAAAAATAAGGAAAGACTATGGTTTATGAAGGATGAGGTTATCTACCCTCAGAGATGCAGAAGACAGATAAGAGTAGTATGGTCTTACGTAGATGAACGTGAATGTGTATGTCTATATATGAGTATAAGTATAGATATCTAAGAATATTTATGTGTATGTAAGTCTATGTATGTGTATGTGCATGTACATATATACATATATCTTTGTGTGTATATGTATGTATATACATATGCATGTGTATATAGGTATGTATGTGTGCACATGTTTATATTTGTACATATATGTGTATGCATATATGTATAAAGGTATAGATATATCTACCTATATCTATTTTTAGATGTATAAATATATCCACATTTAATTATACCTTCTTGAGGGGGAAAGGAGGAAGAAGGAAAAAATAACAAAGAAAAAAGTAAACAGAAGAAAACTTACAAGGAAGCAAAGAAAAGATGGGCAGCTTTGAACATGATGTGAAGTATTTGTTATAGAGGCTTTCTCAAAATGGAAATTTATAGCTGTATATTTTTTAATCCTCTCTTACATTCTTCTGTGCATATGGCAATTCATTTTTTAAAATTTTGTATTTGGTTTAATTTTTAAGTTTATAATACATTTATGTTTTCTTTTCTTATTGTCTAAGTTTAAAATAAATCTTTTTTTTTAATGAAATGAGCCAAGGTAGTTGGTGATTTGAGACTTGAACTAAGGGGAGTGAATAGCTATTCAATAAATAGATTTGGGAGTTATCTGCATAGATATGCTAATTGAATCCCTGGGAGTCCTTGAGGTCACTCACTTGTTTAAAACAGTTTCTTCATCTGTAAAAACAAATTTGTTGTGAATATCAATGAGATAATTTACGTGCACTCAATTAAATTACAAAGGTATATAGAAAGTTTGATTTCTTTTTAGTACTATCTTCTAAATATAAATGGTTAACATGACTATAGATAAATTTACTTTAACATAATCCTATTAACTTATTATTTCTCATTTTGAAAGCACAGATTATATCCACTCCCTCCTTTCCAACCATTTTTCTTTATTATTATTATTATTATTATTATTATTGTGCTTTTTTTTTTGGAAGGCAATTGGGGTTAAGCAACTTGCCCAAAGTCACACGGTTAGTGTGTCAAGTGTCTAAAGTCAGTTTTGAACTCAGGTCCTCCTGACCCCAGGCCAAGTGCTCTACTCACTGCACCACTGCGCCACCTAGCCATGCCCCCCGCCCTCTCAACCATCTATTCTTAATCTAATATCTCAGATGACTTAGAAGAACCTAGGATGCTGTGCTCTTGATTGGTGACTGTTTCTCTAGGAGCACACTTTGAGGAAAATTCTAACCTCCTTCATAGAATCCTCAGCAAACTCCGTACCACCACCCGTTTAGAAATTGCTACCTATGATATCCAATTGTCTCACTCTAATCCCCTTTGTTGTAACTTTAAAATGACAGTTTCCCTTCCTGGCCACTCCATTTTATCTATTATTTCTCCTATTTGGATGTAAGTTCCTTGAGGGCTGGGAATATCCATTTTTTCCCCTCAGTTCTTATCAAAATGTTTAGCACAAAGTAGATACTTAAGGAGTGTGGTTATTATTGTTGTTTTCATTCATTCCTGATCTATGATGACTTCCCTCTTTTCACAATCTTATTCCCATTCTTCATACTGGGATCCAAGACTGATTTTCCTAGTCAATGAAAAAAAAATTGTATGGTACCATTACATTTTTTTTCATGTTGTGCTGGATAGTTACTCTTTATAAGATGAATGTATGATCTTCAACATTTAAGTGATTCAGGGGACTTGGGATGTAACAGTTGTTATTGTTTCCTGGTAGCTAAATTATGAAGACTTTTGGCCCCTTGGACATTAGGATGCCCCATAACCTTGTTAGTCAAGTCGTTTTTCTAATGCTCCAAATTGCTTCTCCAAATGTAGATGCAGAGAGGATCTGTATCTTCCTGAACAGACATTTTTTAAGTAAAAACTATGTGCTAGATAATATACTAGAAGCTGGCATTATAAAGAAAGGCAAAAGCAATCCCTGCCCTCAAGGAGCTTATAATATAATGGGGAAGGCAACTTGCAAACATCTTAGTATAAGCCAAAAACATGAAAGATAAATAAGAAACAATCTCCTAAGTAGAGGCACCAGCAGTGAGGATTGGGGGGATGTGGTTGAGAAAGGCTTCTTGCTAAAGGCAGGATTTTTCCTGAGACCTGCAGGAAATCAGGAAAGCAAGGCAGTAGATACAAGAAGAGAGATTTTCATATATGGGTGATATCTAGTGAAATGGTGAGAGTTACTAGATTAAACAGTACAGGGAGGGTAGAAAAGTATAAGAATATTGAAAAGGTAGAAACTGATGAAATTATTAAGTCTTTAAAAGTTAAATGACACTGAAATTAAGGGGGAAAGAGAAAGCCTTCTTATAGAGGATCAGTCAGTGAATATAACACAAGGCCCCAAAACTGAACTCTTGGTTTATGCATACCATATTTGATACAATTTTACTTTGATTTATTATTAAATAGTTACTTGTATTTAGTGCTTTACATTTATTGTCTCCTTTGATCATTACAGTAGCATTGTGAGGCAAACATTACACATATTAGTATCCCTGTCATGAAGATGATAAAGTTGAGGCTCAAAGAGGCTAAACTATTTTGAAATGTTCCTACCTCATCAATATTATAGGTGATATTTGAATCTGTTACTATCTTCCATACTACGCTGCCCCCTTTTACATGACAGGAAAGCTAAATCACAAAGCCACAGAAGAATTAAAATTATTTTCCTCACTGCGATAGGTGTCCTTCTCCCTAATAGTGCTGTTTTGTCTGCTAAATGTACACCACTACCCTAAATGATAACCTCAACTGAGAGAGTATGGGACAGGAGGAAGAGAAGAAGAATGCTACAGAAGAACTGAAGAGAAAAGAGGTTTGGAACAGACGTTAGAAAGTAGGATAGAGAATTATTCTACAGAGTTTTTAAAATTACGACTATCTTATAAATGATTCTCAATGATCGTTCTGCTATGGGCCATTCTCAATATCGCCTCACAAATATATTCATTAATGAACATCTTAGGAGGATTAGTGAGCTGATTTTTTTTAAAAGGAACATAACATAGAACCTAGAGCAAAAAGTTGTTCTTGGTCATTGGGCCATGATATCATCAGACAGGAATAAAGTAGGAGAGAGTGGAAGTTGATGTCAAAGCATTTTGAAATATTGAGAAAGGGAGAAGAGAGAGATCATGGAAGATCGTCTTGATTTTTCATAGTAATTAAACATATTCGGGGGGCGGAGCCAAGATGGCAGCGTAGAAGCAGCAAAGCACCGCAGCTCCCACACAAACACACTAAAAAACTCATAAAATGGGATGCAAACAGATTTTCAAGCTCCAAAACTCTCCAAAAGACAGAAAGCACATCTGTTGCTACAGGCAGCACAGCAGGCAGGGTTCTTCGCAACAGTCTGGGACCCGCGGGAAACCCCAGCAGGGTCAAGCCCTGGGGCATCAGGCGGGGAACCGCGTCTATAGGAAAGCAGATCCGCTGCACTGGAGCCACAGTTACCACACCTATCAGGCCAGAAGAAAAAGAGCCTAAGAGAAAGGTCAGTGGTTTTGCTAACTGGGGAGGAGAAGGGCGGGTCCGGCCTAACTGCTCCCAGGGCAAGGAAGCAGCTGGAGGCAGCTGTAGCAGCAGGAACTTCTGTGAGCCGCAGCGGCCCCCACTGGGCTGCTTCAGAGCCCTCGGTCTGCAGATACTAGGGGGGCTGATGAGATCCATCAGGGCCAAGGGCACTTGCATTGAGCGGCCTGGATCTGGATCGTGGCCTTGAGTGGTGGTCCTGGGGTGCGCTTTCAGTGAGCTAAGGCTGGGAGGTGGGGCTGTAGCACCCCACTAAGAGCTCCAGCAGCTGTGAGGGCCCCAGCGATTTGGGACAGAGCTTTCCCCCTCCAGGAAGCAGAGTTCTACGGAGCTAAAAAACCAAGCAATTAATAGACTGGCCAACATGAGAAAAAGGAAGCAAGCTAGGAACAGCAGTAGAACTCTAGAATCCTTTTTTATGGACAAAAAACACCAAAGCATGGAGCGGGAGGAAGACAGCTCAGTCAAAACGCCCTCACCAAATGCTTCCAAGACACTGGAAGAATGCCTACTAGCTATACATCAACTGAAAAAGG
>JAQQSW010006905.1:0-13837 GCA_028646575.1 Pseudocheirus occidentalis | reverse complement strand
CCCAGGGGGTCACTAGGTCAGTGTTCCTACTAATTGTGCTGATGATCAAACAGTTTCTGCTTGAACCTTCACTCAGGCCCCCAGTAGCTAAATAAGGAGCCCAAATTAAAAAATTAGGAAGTGCATCTAAGCCTCCCCTGGTGCCCAATCAGGCTTTGCTTTCTCCAGACAGATTTCTCTCCTCCAGGACAGTCCCACTAGAAAACGAGAAGGGGAGTTTCTTTTAAGAAGAATGTTGATTTGAATCCCAATCTAGTCAATGGAGTCTCTTGTGAGCCCGTTAGTAAAGAATGGACAAGGTTTGTGACATAACTGTTTATCTTTCATTTTTGATGCTTTTGAATGCATTCCCATGGCCTCTGGTGAGTTGAGGGAATGCTCAAAGAAGGATCTATCAGCATTTATGCCCCCAAATACTTCTGGAGACAGAATCTCCAGAGTGTGATGAGCTCTGGGAGCCACCAAGGGATGACGGTGAGGTACCCTTCTTTGCATGTCTCAATCTGACCCCCAAGGAGGTTTGATGTCACACTGAACTAGGGCAGACATCAGAAGACTAAACAGATACCAAATGATGGTAGTGGAGGTTTTCTGTTTTTTTCAAGTAAAAATCTACTTCTTCCTAGCCAGCTGGCCCCTTTGACTAACACCTCCCTCCACCCCCAATAGGAGGCCTCCTCACAAAGACCCCAGACCAACTACTGTGAGTAGGAGAACCCAGGGGTGAATCCTAAGTTGGTCAGCCTCCTGGGAACTCTCCAGCACAGATGCTTCCTGATTTCTCACACTCGGATTGAAAGTGGATTTCTAATTCTTATTCTACTCATTACTTACCAGGAACGCTGAGGTCACAGCAAATAAAGCAGTATGAGTTAATGAGAACAGCTTTAGTAGAAAGAGGAAGTATCTCCCTGAGTACATCAAGTACTTCCCATATATTAAGAAACCCCAGCTGGATCGATTTAATAATGTGAGGATTTACACAATTATTACGGAGCCTTCATTATTCACCCGGCAGCCTGTGGCTGCAGCAGCACAAAGGAACATCTCTGGCTGGCTAAGGAACGCCGCCTGTCATTGGCCAACCCACTTCCTGGCCATCTGCTCCCGGCCTCAACATTTAACAGTCACTCAACTGCAACTTAGCAGCTTTGTGTACTTTGGGAAGCAGCTGCTTTAACAAGGACTCAGAGCTGGGGATCAAGAGATGTTTCTGGAGTGATTGGGAGAGGACCCAGTTTGCAGGTGGTCCCGGGGACAAAGGGGTGCACCACCCCATTATTTCTAGCTGTGGGTTACAGCCTGACACATTCTTCAGTATCAGTTTGGAAAGATCCCCAAGCTCAGTGGAGCAGTAGGGAGGGAGGTCTTTGTTCCCCTCCTTGTTTTCTCTGTGTGTGTGTGTGTGTGTGTATGTGGTGTGTTTGTGGGGGGTATATGTATCTGTGGGTGTAGTGTGGTGGTAGGGAGGTGTGTGTGTGTGGTGTGGTATGGTGTGGTGTTTCTGTGTGTGTGTGTGTGTGTGTGTGTGTGTGTCTAAGTACCTCCTGTGACCAGAGGAGACCCCTTTCACAGAACAAAATCAGGAGCAGTGTATTTGTTCAAATAAGGCTTGACTACAGGTTTCTGCTCAGTTTCAGAGACAGTAGACGTGAGTCTATTCAAGGCAATGGTCCCTTTTCCTTCATGGAAAATAAGGGGAAAATTTTTTAAAAGATGCTTTCTTTTGTGCAATATTCTCTTGGGCCTTAAATTATTGCTCAGCAGCCACTTGGGCCTTTGAGCCATTGCCTATGGTACATTCCCAGCACGCTGGTGCAGACCTCAGGCTGCCAGTTCTGCTCATCTCCCCGTCTTCCCCAGGGTCGGTTGGATGGCTCAGGGAATGGAACACTGGGCCATGAGGCAGAAAGAACTGAGTCTAAAGCTGATCTCAAGCAGTTATGAGCTGTGTAATCTTGACTCCCTGCCTCAGGTCACAGGTCACGTTCTTCAGGCTTAACTTTATTACCCTAGTTTTTAGGAATCATTACCTCATTACACTTCCATCAATTTCTATGTTGTTTGTCTGTGTCCACACACACGAGCCTCCAGGCAGTGTCATTGTGCATGAAGTTTGGGGCCTGGAGTCAGGAAGACTTGTCATGAGTTCAAATTCCTCTTTAGACACAAGTTAGCTGTGTCATCCTGGACAAGTCATTTGGCCCTCTTGGCTTCAACTCCTTATCTTACAATGAGCTGGAGAAGGAAGTAGCCAACTGCTGCAGTATCTTTGCCAAGAAAGCTCTAAATGGGGGTCACAGAGGGACTGAAAATGCAATCATGTACTTGCACACATATATGGCTATATCTCTAGATATACCGATATGAGCATATTCCTATATACATTATATGTGTATGCACATGTCCTGTGTCCTGCCTCTGTGTGTGCCTACTCGCATATGTGAACATATAGAGATTTCTGAACTTCACACACATGTACACGCACACACATGTACACACATGTGCACATGCATGTACAGACGTGTCTTCTCCTGGTCGATTGTGAGCCCCATTAGGAGCAGACCTGTTTTTCATCATCTCTTTCCTAGCCCTGGTGCTGAGCACAGGGTGGGAACTTAATAAAGTTATTGTAATGGAACACGGCAGGCTCGTGAAAGGTTGGGGGACTTTCTTCCACTGAGCCTGTGGCTTAGCTACGATCCTTTTGCTACAAGGGTCCTTCTTCCTCCCTCCCTGGATGAGCAGATCTGAGCCCCACTAGAAGTGGGCTGTCAGCTGTGGACACATCCAGTCCTGTTCCTTCAGTGACTAGCCCTGGTACCCAAGCTAAGGACAAACAGTCACAGCAAACCAATGGGACAGTTCCAACAGAACAGAGGCATTTGCAGTAACCCTAGTGATTTGATCACTTATTAAGCACTTGCTCTGTGTGGTGCATATTGCTGTGTCCCATGACTAAAAATATTGGAACAAAAGCCCCTGCCCTCAAGGAACTTCCATTCTCCTGGAAGCCAGATATATAGACTGTTCAGCCCCATAGGGCAGACACTAATAATTTATTTGGTTTGGGTCTTTGCATCTCCAGGGTCAAGCACAGCGCCTTACATATAGTTTAGTACAGCTTAAGCAGTTCTCACTGGAAGGAATCAAAATAATTAACAAGACATGCAGAATCATACAAATGAATTTCAAGACTGTATAATCTCTAGCAGGCAGGGCAGTGGAGAGGCTTCTGGCCTGGAGGCATTGCCTGACCTGAGACTTCAAGTGACCTGGGGAGTCTAAGGGGCTGAGGAAAGGCATAGAAGCCGTCCGGGTGTGCAGGACAAGCTCTGCAAAGGCTCATGGGTAGGAGGTGTAAGGACACATACAGGGAGCATTGAGCAGGCCAGTCTGATGGGTAGGAGGAGCAGGAAAAGACCAGAGAGGCTGGTAGAAGTCCGGCAGTAAGCAGTTCTTGTCATGACCAGAATTCATTGCTCTGGGAGATTTTCCTTCTAAAGGTTATAGATGGAGTAGAAATGCAAGCTGGGATTCTCAAGTCCTGGAGGGGCACTGACTTGGGGACTGGGAGAGAAGTCTCTCTAAGGGCAAAGGTGAATGTCATAGACCAGTGGAGGTTCCGAAAAGGGGCTCAGTCAACTGGAATTTCTTAAGCACCTTCAAGTTCCCTAGCAAATCAAACAATCCTTGGGCTAAAACCTCGTGTATCCCTTGGCACAAGTCACGGTGTGTCTGCTACAAGCTCCCAAGGCCAGGAATTGTTTACCAAGGAGGGATATGCTTGGCTTCCTTTAAAGGGCCCGAAATTCAGTGAGACAGCAGTGCCTTGGCTTGTCTGTGGCCTCAAACTCTTGGAATGGAGGTCAGGAGCATGTCCTTCTCCTCTTTCTGATCCCTTTCAAAGGAGCCCAAATGCAAAGGCCTACCTGGCTGGGCCAGCCCTGATAGGAGGAGCCTGGAGACCCTCAGCTGGCATTGCTGGAGCAGGCAAGGAGTGGCTACTTGGATAGCGGGTGAAGAGGGAAAGCAGGGCACCACAATCCAGGGCCTGAGGCCAAGGGCACAAAGCAGGGCTTTCACATGTACCAGTTGGATTACAGATGACTAGAAAACTCAAAAGTGAAAGGAAACATCATTGGCCTAACTGCATTAATTGCGACATTTGTCTGGATCCTAAAAGTGGTGCCCAGTTGAGAGTGTCACCTCTGGACACTCCCGGGCATTCACATTCTTGAAGAACCACTGATCAGATGACTGTTGGCATGCACATATTAGCTGCTGTTGGAGTGCCAGGACAAGAGGGAGATCTTCCCTCCCCTACCCCCAGCTCTGGTTCCCCCATGTAGCGACAAAGTCCAGATTAAAAGACAGTGATGGAAGGAGGAGGGGGAGGCCACACTGCCCACTTCAGCTTGGATCATATTTGAATGGGGCTGCATTTTACTCCTTCTTAAGGAATAATGGGCCCCATGCCCCCAGGAAGGACCAGCACTAGCACTGTTGCTTTAAAAAAATAGAAAATTTTAGGCTGAAATTTAAAAAAATATTCTGAATTTAAACACACATATAAACTTGTGCACACATAAGGCATTTACATAGAAGGTAGGATTCCATCCATGGCTCATATACATTTCTTTAAAATATCTTTGTGCATATACACACATATGCGCATATTTGTATGATGGGTTAAGTGTATGTCTTATGTATGCATGTGCATCCATAAGTGTGTGCATGTGTGGGAATGTGTAGGTGCATGTATACACATTTTGTCTGTGTATATGTATATGGCCACACGAAAGGCAGGCCTGGAACCACAAAGCAGGCCCAGATTCCTTCCCTTTCCATTCCTCTCTGCTACTTCTCGGGAAGGCAGCCTTGCCTAATTCAATGAGCACAATGGAAGGGCCTCAGGAGATCCCACTTTCTGTTGTCATGCCCTTTCCTTTTCTGGGAAATGAGGTCTGTGGAGGGAAGCATCTATGAGGTCCTTTCTGGGCACTAGACTTCCCCCTCCAAACCCCAACCAAAGCCTTCTCTCTCCCAAATGCCCAAGTTAAAGACCTAAGGTATTTGCCATACTTCATTGTAGGTGAACACTTGGTCTCATCCAGGCCTGTCACTGACTGCAGGAGTATCCTGTAGCCCAGTATGCCAGGCCTTCAGTAAGTGGCCCTCTAGCTCTCAGCAAGCATCGCCAGGCCTCAATTTCTCCTTGCTTTTCTCTTCCATCATGGGCAAACTGATTTAAGTCCCAATAGGCAGGAATTAGGCAGTGACTTCTCTCCCCTCTCTGTCCTTGGTCATTGGAAAGGCCACTAAATCCTGTGCCCCTTTCTGTCTTGTCCCAGAGGGCTACGCACACGGAGGCATTAGCATTCTGTCTCAGGCCCCAGAACTCAATCAGTTAGGAAGACAAAGCCCTGAGTTTATGTGCCTCAGAGAGACAATTCCTGGTGGTTTTTTAAACACTTCTTCTCCCGCACAGACATCAATCAAAGTGACAGGGTTCTTTAGATTAACTCCAGCTCCCCCAGCACAAATTAATTAATCTGTCCACTACTTCCTATCTCACTGTTTCAATCAGCCAACAAATAGAGCCAATAAAGATTCCAATTCTTTGCTGATTAGCCAATAACCTGGGCCGGTGACAGGACTCTGCAGACTCTCCCAGACTCTTATTTATACCCAGCACTGGGATCAGTCCCCACAGACAGCAGTGAGGACACTTCATTTCCCTCCCAGTCACTTCCATCCAGGCAACAGAAGCTGTTTTCAAAGACTGGCAATTGTTTCAAGGCCAGAACCGGCAGGAAAGAGCATCCCTTGGAGGCTGCCCAGGGGGCACTTCCCTGATGCCACTGGCTTCCCTGAACCCCACTATGCCAGGCCTTCAGAAGCCACAGACTTTAAAAAGAGGTCATTAATTCAAATGGAAAGGTCCATTTCATAGGAGCTGATTTTCCTCAGTGTCAAGTATTTGGTAAAGGACCAGCAGTGGGCCCCACAGAGAGCCTGGTACCATTCATCAGAGATGCCTGTGCTGCTGTGACAAGGCCTGGCTCCCAAGGTGCTAGGAGTTAGAGCAAGCTTCAGTGTTTGTCTTCCTCTGTCACACACAAGCAAATGAGCTTAGTGCCTAGTTAGGAAGAACCACTAGTGAAAACAGAAAGCAGCTGTGCTTGTGCTTGGCCCCAGCCTGCTCTGTGGCCTGGCTCCTAGGAGAGCACAGGCCTCTTCCCACGGCATGGGGAGGCCTCTTCCCACAGGCATGGGGAGGCCTCTTCCCGTGGGGCAGCCTCTTCCCGTGGGGCAGCCTCTCAGGACTCTCAGCACAGGGAACTTTGGCCTGGAAATCAGAGGATGCTGCATCAGGTTTTTCTTTACTGTATCTTAATACGAATTAGTCTGAGAAAGATGATTTTGTTCCTGTTCTTTCATCGGAGGCTTTCGGCCCTTTCCTGGAATGAGGAGGGGCAACTCTGATGGGCATCAGTTTGTCTCCTGATAGCGGCTAGGGCCTCATGCCAACCCTTGTGCCACTTTAGCGGATGATAAGGTGAGGACAGGGGCAGAATCACTGCCCATCACCGGCCACCATCAGCACCACAGCAGAAGAATAATACCGTGCCACTGAAATGAGTTTAAAAAGGGCGTGCTAGTTTACAACAGTCCTTCCTTGGAATAGGTCTTTTAGTGGTAGAGGACAGACTTGCTTTGGGGCAGCTGGGAGGCACCGTGGGTAGAGCACAGAGTTAAGAGTCAGGAAAACTCCTGTATAGAAAACTCAGACTCTTACCAGCTGTGCCACTCTGGGCAAGTCACTTAACCCCATTTGCCTCAGTTTCCTCATCTGTAAAATGAGCTGGAGAAGGAAATGACAAATCACTCCAGTATTTTGGCCAAGAAAACCCCAAATGGGATCACTGCAGAAATAACTGAACAACTCAACCATTTTGGTCCCCGTTATAAAGGTGGGGTGGTGAATCCCAAACTGCAAAAGGTAATGTGCTTGGTCTCTAGTCGCTGCTACAGCTAGTATCAGAGTCAGGTTTGGGACCTGTGCTCTGTTGCACCGGCCTGTATGAAGACCTGGTGGTTGTCTGGCCTTCTTCATACAAGTTCATTTCACCTCTCCCAATAGGCCAGTCCCTGGGGATCAGGGCCTGATCTTTTTGCCTGTCTTTGCATCCCCTATGACTGGTGCAGCACCTCGTGCCAGCTGCTGTTTAGTAAAAGTGTGTGGCTAGATGTGTTCAAATTGGAACAACATGAGACCAGGAATCCCAAGAATGAGAGAGAGAGAGGGAGAGGGAGAGGAAGAGGGAGAGTCACTGCCAGTGTCTATCATAGACAGAAGCATTCTAGAACACATCCTTTATTGCTGCTTCCTTATAAATTCACATGATAAAAAATGGTCACAGGACTAGAGGTGAGCAGCATCTGAATGAATTCAGCACCAAACTTGAAATTTTGGAGACTTCAGAATATTAATGAAAAGTAAACAGAGATATTTCTCATCACAAGCATGTGATTATGTTTTAAATTAAATTTGCAAGTAATTAAAAAATATTTAAATGACTTACCCAAATACAAGCTAAGCACCCAAGTCTAAATTTGCAAAATTGGATTTCCAATGATTTTTACTTTTCTGATTACGGTTCTGAAAGTCTGCAGCAGATTATTAAAATGCCTTCTTCATTTCAACAGTTTTCCAATAAAATTAATGTAATTAGATACATTCGAATTTTCTGGGCATTGAAAAGGGGATTGATGATGAAGCATAAAATATTTAATGTAACTCAGGGTAAGAAATTACTGGGAAATGATATTACAAGTTAAGCATAGTTGGTTTTAGTATGATTTATTTAAGTTCAATTTTTCATTCCTATTCTAATAACCATCATGGCTGTCAATCAACATTATATTTACACAGATGCAAGGAGGCAGAAGAGGAAGTATTTTCCTACAGCCTAAAAGCTGATTTTTGAAGTATAGATTTTTGTTGTTCCCGAAGGATTATTTTGTACCAAAATAGCCAAAATTATATATAGATTGTTTGTACTTATTTTTTTCTGCAATCATTATATTGGATATTTTTTCATGGAAAAGAAATGCTGAGAGGCAAAGGATTTTTAAGATACTCGGCTTGTGTCTGGCTCCTTTGAATGGATCGAGGTTAGACCAGAAATAATGTTCTCAGGGAATGCAGGAGCAGGTAGGCAGTGTAGTCTGAATCGTCCCTGTATGCCAGATGCTCATGGGAATTAGGTGATGACATGAGCACCATCCTGGGCAGATTGGGATCTTCTTTTGCATTAAGCATCTCCAGGAAAACAGCAGTGCCATACAAGAAGTGATTACCAGGCAAATAAATAAAGAATTTACACATGGAGCGCACAAGAAGCTCTTGGCTTCTCCCCTGAGAGGCTGACATCCCAGCTCCCCTGAAATGGTTCAAAGATCCCAAGTTGATTCCATCCCTCCACACGTGGAGGCAGCTCCCCTGCTGAAAAGCAGGACCCTCTGTTGGTGTGGGGGAGTTGCTTCTCTCCCCGAGTCTTTGTATTTATTTTGTTTTCTTTTTCCATGTTAAAGAATTAGAAGCAGGGGCAGCCAAGGTTTTCTGGGAATTTTTCAAATCTCATTTCTGACTGGGTTATAGGCCTGGGACACAAATGGTCAGTCAGCAAACATTTATTAAGGGCTGTCTATGGGTGATACATTGTCTTAAGCAATGTGGATATCAAAAGGGCCAAAGCCCTTGTCTGCAAGGATCTCACCCTCTAAAGGATGAGACATGACAAAGGACAAATATGTACAAAGAAGTCATGGGGGAATAAAAAGGAAACAGTGACTAGAGGGAAGCCACTAGAAGGAGGAGGGATGGGAAAGGCTTGCTGGAGAAGGTAGGATTTCAGTTGGGACTCAAAGGAAATAGGGAAGCCAGTAGGCAGAGAAGAGACTGAGCATTCCAGACATGGGGGACAGTCAGAAAAAATGCCCAGAACTGAGATGGGAACTAGACAACTGGTAGAAAAACCAGGAGAACAGCACCAAGAGTTTGAAGGGGAGGTAATGGGCAGTGACATGTAAGAAGAATGGAAAAGGAAGGGAGGGCTGTCTGATGAGAGTTATGATTGCCAGAGGGAGCACTTTCTATTTGATCATGGAAACAAGAGGGAGCCACTGGAGTTTCCTGAGTAGGGGAGTAAAATAGACCCAATCTTTTTTTTTTAACTTTGTGGAGATTCTTTATTTCAAAGAAGAGGTGAAACAACTTTTAAAAATAGTTCTTGAGCTATCCAATATAGCTTACTGAAATTTCCATAATACGGAATGTGAACAAATGCATGAAATGAAAACCCAGTTGTTTTGTTCAAGACACCAAATACTTAATTTGTGTGAGAGTGTAACAAGGGTCATCACAAAGTCTTCTTTCTTTCCTTTGTTTTTTTTAATTTTATTTTATTAAATTTGTTTATCTACTTTTAGTTTACAACATTCAGTTCCACAATCCCTTGAGTTCCAAATTTTCTCTCCCTCCATCTCCTCCCCCCCATGATAGCATGCAATGCAATACAGGCTCTACCAATATCTTCTCATTAAGCATTAGTCAGATTGGAAAGAAGAATTATAACCAATGCTGTGTGAAAAAGAAGGAACCAAAAAAAAAAAACTAAACAAGTTTAGTTTTCAAAAGAGAGAAAAAGTAGTTTGGTTCCATGTGCATTCAAGCTCCATAGTTCTTTTCTCTGGATGTGGATAACATTGTCAGTGTGAGTATTTTGGAGGTTAGACCCACTCTTTAATAAATTCACTCTGGGGGGGGGTGGAGGGGAGATTCAAGATGGTGGAGTAAAAGCAGGAATCTGCTTAAGCTCTCACACCAACCACCTCCAATACCCGTAAAATATTATGCTAAATTAATTTTAGAGCTACAGAACCCACAGAGCGACAAAGATGAATAAATATCCCATTGAAGGCAGCCTGGAAGACAGACAGGAAAGGTCTATCACACAGGGCTGGGGCCTGAGTCCAGTCCTGTGTGAACCACTCCAGCCCAGACCTGGGGAAGCCCCTATCAACAGGCCAGACTGGCCAGAACAGATCACTGTTGTGAATCACTGGCAGCTGTGGTGGTTTCCAGACTCCTCAACCCATAAACTATAAAGAGAAACTAAAATGTTGTGAGGGAACTCAGTTGGAACTGGGTGATGGACGAGTGTGGTGCAGCCCCTGCCCCCTGCATCCCAGGAAAGAGGTGGTGGAGGTCTGGTGGTTGCTGCTGTGTGGCTGCCTCTGGAGTTCCTGGCCTACAGATCATAGGGGAACCAACTAACCATGCAGATGATAATTGCTCTTCCTTTGACCTGCTTGGATCTGGGTTACAGCCTTGGGTGGTTGTCCTGGGATGAGGAGTGCCAGTGTGCCAGAGCTTGTGGTGGATATAGAGGGCACCCTCCTCATAGCACTGACAGCAGCTCTGACAACAGCAAAAACTCCAGAAATCTGGGGCACAGCTCTCTCCCCTCTGGAAGCAGAGTTCCACCATGACAAAGAGCTCAAAAGTCAATTAATTGGCTTACGCAATGAAGAAAGAGCGGAAGTACAAACAGACCGCAGAATCCTTTGGGGGGGCACAAAAAGGATCAAACCATGGATCAACAAGAAGACAAAAAAGTCAAAAATCTTCTAAGAAAAATATGAATTGGTCATAGGCCATGGAGAAGCTCAAGAAGAATTTTGAAAATCAAGTAAGAGATGTGGAGGAAAAATTGGGAAGAGAAATGAGAATGATGCAAGTAAATCATGAAAAGAGAGTCAACAACTTGACTGAAGAAAATAACATCTTAAAAAATAGACTAATTCAAATGGCAAAAGAGTCCCAAAAAGCCCATGAGGACAAGAATGCCTTAAAAGCAGAATTAACAAAAATGAAAGAGAATTTCAAAAACTTATTGAAAAGATCTGAATAGGATGGAGGGAAATACAGTTAGTTTTTCACAATATAAGTACTATGGAAACATTTTGTGTTGCTACATATGTAGAGCCTATGTTTACTTGCTTGTCTTCCCAGTGGGGGTGGGTGAAGAGGGAAAAAGGGAAATATTTGGAAATCAGAGTTTTAAAAACAAATGTTAAAAAAAATTTTTACATGCATCTGGAAAATAAGATATACAGGCACTGGGGTATAGAAATCCATCTTGTCCTACAAGAAAGTTAGGGGGTGATGGGATAGGATAAAAGAGAGAGAAGATTTGGGGAAGGGGTATTCAGTAGGCTTGCTGTCTTGGAGTGGGGATAGGGGAAGAATGAGGAGAAAAATTTGCAACTGAAAATCTTGTGGAAATTAATGTTGAAAGCTAAAATTAAATAAAAATAAATAAAAGATTAAAAGAAAATCATGTTGGTGGCCATGAAGAGGATGGGCTGGATGGAGAAGAGACTTGAACGCTGGTGGACCCTATTGGGCTATTTAGGTGTGTGATGAGGAGGACCTGAACCAGCTTGGGCACCTTTTCAGAGGAGAGAAGGAGGCAGATTCAATTGATGTCATAGAGGTAAAATTGAAAGGCCTTGGCACCAGCTTAGATATGGGTGGAAGCAGCAAAATACAGTGAGTAGTCCAGGACAATTCCTTGGTTGTGGACCTGAAGGACTGGGAGGATGGTGAATCCATTGCCATCACCATTAGTGAACACCTGGGCCTCCTTCCCAGACATCAAAGCAAAAAAGCAGCCAGATTTGAGAGAACTTCAAGAGGTCCAGCAGCATTCCAGTTTCCTTCACTGCTCCAAGGCAAAATCCCTTGTTTTAGCTCTTTTCAGGGTTTTGAGGAACAGTTTGGTGTCACAGTGGATAAAGTGCTGGACCTGGAATCAGGAATACAGGAGGTCAAATACTACCTCAGACACTGGCCAGCTGTGTGACCCTGAGCAAGTCAAGTAACTCTATTTGCCTCACTTTTCTCATCTGTAAAACAGGGTGGAGAAGGAAATGGCTAAAACCACTCCAGAACTTTAAAAAGAAATCCTGAAGGGGGGAAGAGGGCAGAGCCAAGATGGCAACATAGAAGCAATAAGGTTCCACCGCTCCCACATAGCCACCTCAAATACCCATAAAATATAACTAAAAAAACGTTAAGGCTCCAAAACTCACAAAAATACAGAAAAAGTTAACTCCTGCTGAAGCCAGCTCAGCAGGAAGGGCTCATCAACAGTATGCTGAGAACCAAAACCAGCCCAACCCGAAACTAGCTTGGCCCCAGGGCGGCCAGGACAAACTGGAGGTAGAGCATTCAGGAGAGTGGTTCAGCAGCAGCTGTGGCAGTTTCCAGAATTATCAAGCCATAAGGAAAAAAAAGGACAAAGTAAAAGGTCAGTGGAACTCAGCTAAATTTGGGGAAGAAAAGCAGTCCGGCAGAACTGCCTACAGGTCCAGGAAGCTGTAGAAAGTGGGGTCCAGAAGCTGCTTCTATGTGTCTGCTTCAGAGGTCCAGGCCTGCAGACTACAAAGGGATCAAGCAATCATTCAGAGGCTAAGTGCTCTTGTGTTGAGCGGCCTATATCTGGATCGTGGTCTTCGGTGGTGGTACTGCTGTCTGTTTTCAGTGAGCCAAAGGTAGTTGGGGCTGCAGAGATGGTGGTGGCCTCCTAAGAGCTCTGGCAACTGCAACAACCCCAGCCATTTGGGACAGAAGTTTCTCCTCTGGAAGCAGAGTTCCACAGAGCTAGAAAACCAAATAATCAACTGCAACATGAGCAGGGAAAGGAAGTAAAGTAAGAACAGCAACTGAACTCTAGATTCCTTTATTGGGGACAAAAAGGATCAAAGCGTGGAACGGGAGGAAGACAACACAGTCAGAACTCCCACACCAAATGCTTGTAAGAAACATGAAGACTGCCTACAAGTCATAGATAAGCTTAAGAAGGATTTTGAAAAGGAATTAAAAGAAGTAGAGGTAAAATTGGGAAGAGAAGTGAGAATGATGGAAGAAAATCATGAAAAGAGAGTCAACCACCTGACTGAAGAAAATAACACCTTAAAAATAGATTAACTCAAACGGCAAAAGAGGCCCAAATAGCCAATGAGCAGAAAGATGCCTTAAAAAGTTGTATTTTCCAAATGGAAAAAGAATCTCAAAAGCTCACTGAGGAGAATAATTGCTTCAGAATTAAAATTGCCCAGATATTTTAGAACCAGAGGGCAAAATAAAACTTAAAAAATTCGCTGATCACCTCTTGAAAAAAGATGCCCAAAAGAAAATTCCTTGGAATGTTATAGTCAGGTTCCAGAGCCCCCAGATCAAGGAGAAAATATTACAAGCTGCCAAGAAGAAACAATTTGGATACTGTGGAAACATAATTAGGATAACCTAGGATCTTGTAACTTCTACATTAAGGAATCAAAGGGCCTGGAATGTGATATTCCAGATATCAAGAAAGCTAGGATTAAAACCTAGAACCACATACCCAGCAAAATTGAGCATAAAAAAATAAAGAGGAATATATGGTCATTCACTGAGATGGAGGATTTTCAAACATTCTTGCTGGAAAAACCAGAACTGAAAACAAAACTTGACACTCAACTACAAGAAGCATGAGAAGGTAAACATGAGAAAGAAATCATAAGGAACTTATCAAAGTTGAACTATTTACATGGCAACATGGAAAAATGATCATTGTAACTTATGAAACTTTTCTAATTATGAAGAAAGGTAAAGAGAATACATACATACATACATACATACACAGAAATGAATATATTTATATGTATATATACAAATGCATATATGCATAAATTTTATATATTATAATATATAGTATAATAT
>JAQQSW010006904.1:0-13837 GCA_028646575.1 Pseudocheirus occidentalis | reverse complement strand
CAAGGGGGGGTGAAGGATAGGAAGGAGGGACATACAATCAGTCTCTCACAATTTGCCCACCATGGAGATGTCCTGTGTAATTACACAGGTACAGCCTGTGTTGAATTGCTGCTCCTCCCAGTGGGAGTTGGTGACAGGGGAGGAATTGCAAGAATCTAGTATTTAAAGCTATATAATCAAATGCAACTGGGAAATAATACATACAGGGACGGGGGCAGGGAGCCTCTCCCTGTCCTGCTAGAAAGCTAGGGCATAAAAGGGAACAGATTGTGGGAGGGGTGTTACAGTGGGATCAATGTTCTGGGCTGGGGGGTAGGGAAAAAAAGGGGAGAAAATTTTTTAACTCAAAACCTTTTGGAAATAAATGATGTAACCAAGAAAAAAAAGTGGCATATCTTCTATCTTCTCTATAGAAGGAGAATTTCAACAACAAAAATTATTTTCTGTGACTTTTAAAGCATTGTTATGCCTAAGGGGAACAACAAACAATTCTGTGATGAGGACAAAATGCAATATAGTGGAGTATATAACTAAAGGAAAATAACTTAAAAGTGTGACTGGGAAAATGCATAAATAAAATTGATGTGGTAATTGTAACCATGCCTTTTGTTGTGAATCAGTCTTGAAGTCAAACTGTAGAATAGTTGGAATTTAAAAAAGCAAATCTCTGTCATATAGATATATGTATTCTAATTAATAACTCAATGTTCTCCATAGAAGTCATGGGAATAAATGACAGCATATGCTATTTATTAATTCAGAACATACTCAGCTCCTACCTTGTGCATGGCACAATGAAGAATATAAAGATATATGAAATACAATTTTTGTCCTCATAGAATTTATAATCTAGAAATGAGTATTTTCAGAATTAGTAAATTCCTAGAATGAAATTAACACCTTCACATAGTCTGAAGATTAAAGCATTACTAAAATGGATTATTAAATGAAAAAGAATGTTACTTTTAGAAAAGTCATTTTATAGCAAGTTCGATTCTCGATTAGTTCAGTATCTGGCTCACTTTCTTACTATTTATCTCATTTTGTTCTTCTTGTTTTCCAGGGGACTTTAGCATACATGTTGGCTTTCCTTAAAGTACCTAGTTCCCTAGTTTCCAATCCATGCAACTCCCATTACTTATAACACCACTCAACCACAGCCACAGACAAAGATGATAACAAAGATAACTTTGATCTTATCATCACCTATAGGTATTCTACTTCCATGTTCAGCAGCTCATCATTTCCTTTCTCTATACTTTTTGGATTGTTTTCTATGTCTTATTCTTCCTAGACCTATTCTCTATCATCTCTAGGACTCTAATTTTTCTATACCTCAGTACTAAGATAGGCAGTCACCCCTACCTGGGCTAAATTCCTCTCCTTTCCCAATATTGACCCATTGATGAACCAGGAAACTATACACTTTACTCTTGAATTTTTCTGCCCTTTTCCCATATCCGATCATGACTTTTCAAAACTCAGGCCTGGATTATTCCTTACATTTGATTCAGTCACTCCTACTGCTGAATCATATAATGAAATCATGAAATTGTATTGACTTGGTCCATTATAATTTTATGCTGCATGATTCAAAATGCATCCTCACTCCTGCAAGATAATCCTACTTCTCCCTAATTGATCACCTATATCACTCACCAGAGGAGTTGTCCCATATATTTGCTTCTCTACTAAAGCCTTCCACATTATTCTCTTCTTCCCAAAGTTCTTTGGGATTCTCAAAGAATCTTTGGCTTCAAAACCCAGTTCAAGTCACTCATTCTGGAAAGCATTTCTTGGTGCCTCAGATACTTTTGTCAGTCCCTCTAAAATTACCTCCTCTCTATTCTGTATTTATCTTGTATATTGTGATTTGTATATGCTACCTCTGCCATTAGAATAAACTATTTAAGGTCAGAGAATGTTTTCTTTGTGTATTTTTTTTGGTTTGTTTCTTTAGTGCTCAGCACAGTAGCAGGTCCATGGAAAGCACGTAAATACTGATTAATTAATAGAATAATATGTATTTTATATGAGGGATCATGATTTTAGGCTGTGTTTCTATAAATCTTGGTAATCGTCTATAGATATTTATTAAATATGTACTGTGGGCCAGGCACTGTCCTAGGCAATAGGAATACAAAGAAAGGTACAAGACAGGTAAAAAGGTAAATGGCAAAAGTTGCTTCTCTCAAGGATCTCACAGTCTAATGGAGGAAACAGCATGCAAACACTTATGTACAAACAAGCTGTATATAGGGTTAATTGGAAAATTAAAAGAGACAGCATTAGCATTAAAGTAGAAATGCTTCCCGTAGAAGGTCATATTTTACCTGAGTCATGAAGGAAACTAGTAGTGGAATATGAAGAAAGATGGAATTTGAAATTTGGAGGACAACCAAGGCAATGAAAATGCCTTTTATAAGGAAATGGAGTGTCTTGTTTGAAGAATAGAGTAGAGGCCAGTGTCACTGAATTTCAGAGCACATAGTGTGTAAGAAGGAAGAATACTTGGGGTGGGTAGGTGGTGCAGTGAATAGAGCACCAGTCCTGGAGTCAGGAGGACCTCAGTTCAAATCTTACCTCAGACACTTAACATTTACTAACTGTGTGACCTTGGGCAAGTCACTTAACCTCAATTGTCCAAAAAAGATAAAAAAGAAGTAAAAATGCTGTAAAGGCAGGTGGGGCAGACTGTGAAGGGCTTTAAAGACTAAAGAGATAATTTTATATTTTATCTTGGATGTCATAAAAAACCACTGAAGTTTATTGAATGTGTACATTTAGGGAGAGTGGTGACAGGATCAAACTTTTGCTTAACTTTGACAGTTAAGTGGAGATTGAACAGGAGTGGACAGTCTTATAGCAGACAAATCAACAGACTACTGTAATAGTCTAGGAGTGAATTAATAGGGGTTTGCAGCAGTGTGGTAGTAGTGTCAGAGGAAAGATGTGGGCATATGTGATAGATGTTATCAATGTAAAATGGACGGGTATCAGTGTGGAATAGTGTAGGAGGAGGGAAGTAGAGAGAAAGTTAAGAGTTAAGGATAATGCTTAGGTTTCTAAAGAGGATGATTAGAAGGATGACAAAGCCCTCGAAAGCAATAGGGAAGTTAGGGAGAGGGGAGGGTTCAGCAGAAAGACAAATTCAGATTTGGAAATGCTGAATTTAAGATGTCTATTGAACACCCAGTTTGAGATGTCAGATAGACAGCTGGAGGTGTGAAAATCAAGGTCAGCAGAGAGATTAGGGATAAGTAAGATTTGAGAATAGTAGATTTGAGAATCATCAGCATAGAAAAGCCAACGGAATCTGTGATCCCTGATGAAAACATCAGGTGAAATATAGAAAGAGAAGGTAAGAGGGCTGAAGAGTCATGTGGGATACTCATGGTTAGCAGGAATTATCTGGATGATGATCCAGCAGAGAATATTTAGGAGTCAGGTAGGAAAGGTAGACATTGCTACACTGAGAAATCAGGAGAGTAAATTGTATTTATCATGGGAAACCACTGCTTCAGAAAAGAAAAAAAATGATAGCATCTGTCCAGTTTACTATGCTTCATTTTCCTGTCAATATGTTACCTGTTCCCAAAATATTCTGCACAGAACACCAACATAAGTTCTTTGTCAACTATACAACCCTTAAATTATCATTTTGTCTTCTATTGCATTTGTGAAACTCCATTATACTCTCTTTAAAAAAATTCATTTAAAATTTTGAGTTCCAAATTGTATTGATTTCTCCCTTCTTTTCCTCCATCCTCTCTGAGATGGTAAGAATCAGATATAGGTTCTACATGTGCAATGATATAAAACATTTCCATATTAGTCATTTGTATATGAAGACTTGAATAAAAGAAAAAACGAGGAAAGTGAAAAACAGCATGCTTCATTCTGTACTCAATCAATATCAGGTCTTTCTCTGGAGGTAGATAGTATGCTTCATCATTAGGTCTTTGGGATTGTCTTAGCTATTATTAGCAATACAACGATCTAAGTAATACACAGCTCTTCATTAAACAGTACTGTTATTATTGTGTATAATGTTCTCCTGGTTCTGTTCACTCTACTATGCATCATGTAATTCTTTTTTATGAATATTTTTTTCATGAAATCATGCTGCACAATACCACAGCTTGCTTAGCCATTCTTCAACTGATGGACATCCCTTTGATTTCCAGTTCTTAGCCAATGCAAAAAAACCCAAAAGCAACAGTGCTATAAATATTTTTCTACAAATAGGTCTTTCTCTGTTTTTTTAAATATATCTTTGGGATACAGACCTAGCATTTGTATTGCTGTATCAAAGGGTATGCACAGTTTTATATTCCTCTGGGAATAGCTCCAAGTTGTGATCCAGAAAGGATGGATTGGTTCACAACTCCACCAACAGTATATTTGTGTCCCAGTTTTCCCACATCCCCTCAAATATCTCACATTACCTTTTTTTTTTCATAGTAGCCACTCTGATAGGTGTGAGTTAGTATCTCAGAGTTCTTTTAATTTTCAATACTCTGATCAATATTGATTTAGGGCATTATTTCATAAGACTATAGACAGCTTTGAGTTTTTTTGAAAACTGCCTTTTCATATACTTCGACCATTTATCAACTGGGAAATTACATTATTTTTTTTTATAAATTTGACATACTTATCTAAATATTTGAGGAATGAGGCCTTTATCAGAAATAGTTGTGGCAAAAATGTTCCCCAGTTTTCTGCTTTCCTTAACATTGGTTGCATTTTTTTTGTTTGTGTGAATTTTTTAAATTTTATCTAATCAAAATGCTCTATTTTACAATTTTTAATGCTCTCTGTCTTATTTGGTCGTATATTCTTCCTTTTTCTATAAATGATAAATAAATGATTCTATGTTCTCTTAACTTACTTATGGAATGACTTTATATTGGTATATGGTGTGATTTGTTCATCGATATCTATTTGTGCCATAGTGTTTTCCAGTTTTACCAGCATTTTTTGTCAAATTTTTGTTCCAAAAGCTTGGATCTTTAGGTTTATCATATACCATGGTCATTTAATGTCATGTAATTTGTATCTAATCTATTCCAACTGTTCACTAATCTATTTCTTAGCAAATAGCAGATTGTTTTGATAATTCATCTTTAATAATACAGTTTGAAATCTGGTATGGCTAGACTACCTTCTTTAGCATTAAAAAATCATCAATTTCCTTGATATCCTTCAGTTTTTCTTCTTGCAGATGATTTTTGCTATTATTTTTTTCTTATCTGTATTAAATTTTTTTGATCATTTGATTTGTATGGCACTGAATAAATAGATTAATTGGGTAGAATTGTTATCTTTATTATATTGGCTCAGGCTACCCATGAACAATTAATATTTTCCCATTTGTTTAGATCTGACTATTTGTGCAAAAAGTGTTTTATAGTTGTGGTCATATTGTAGGTCTGTCTTGGTGCATAGACTCCCAAATATTTTCTATTGTCTAGAGTTATATTAAATGGAATTTATCTTTCTATATTTTGCTGCTAAACTTTGTTGGTAATATATAGAAATACTTATGAGTTATGTGGGTTTATTTTGTGTCCTGGAACTTTGCTAAAGTTCTTAATAATTTCAAGTTGTTTTTTTAGTTGATCCTTTAGGATTTTCTAAGTATAACATCACATAATCTGCAAAAAGTGAGAGATTTGTTTCCTCATTGCCTTAGGTCCTTTAATTCATTATTTCTTTTATTGCTATGGAGAACGTGTTGAGTACAACATTAAGTAATAGGGGTGAGAGTGGCCATTATTGCTTCACCGCTGATAGTATTGGGAAGGCTTCTAGCTTATCCACATGACAGAAAATGCTTGCTAATGATTTTAGATGAATATTACTTTTTTATTGAGATGAGCTCCATTTATTTCTGTGCTTTCCAGTGTTCTTAATAGAAATGAGTGCTGTATTTTGTCAAAGGCTTTTTCTACATCTGTTGACTCATGATTTCTTGTGATTTTGTTACTGAGGTGGTCAATTATGTTGATAGTCTTCCCAATATTTAACCAGTCCTAAATTCCTGGTATAAATCCCTGGCGAAATTGTATGATCTTTGTTATTTATTGTTTTAATCTCTTTGTTACTATTTTTTTATGGTCTATTTTTTCTCAGTTTTGGCTCTTCTTGGTTTAGGCATTAGCATCAAATTTGTATCATAAATGGAACTTGGTAAGACTCTTTCTTTGCTTATTTTTCTAAATAATTTATAGAATATTTGGATTAATTGTTCCTTAAGTCTTTAATAGAATTTGTTTGTAAATACATCTTGTCCTGGGATTTTTTTCTTAGAAGGTTCATTGATGAATTGTTCAATTTCTTTTTTGAAGTTTGAGTTATTTAAGTATTTTATTCCTACTTCTGTTAATTTGGGTTTTTTTTAGACACTCATCAATGTATTGTCTTATAATTGGGCTACATAGTTCCTAATTATTGTTTTAATTTCCTCTTCTTGATGGTGAATTCATTCATTTCATTTTTGATAGTAGTCATTTCTTTTCTTTTCAAAAATTATATTAACCAATGGTTTATTTTATTTTTTTAATAAAGCCATCTTCTATTTTAATTTATTAGTTCAATAGTTTATTTCCTTTCAATTTTCTTAATCTCTCTCTTCATCTTCAGGATTTCTAATGTGTTGTTTAATTGGGGATTTTTTTATTTGTTCTTTATCTAGCCTTTTTTTAGTTATATGCCTACTTCCTTGATCTGAGCTTTTTTCCCATTTTAATAATGTAACAAATCAAAGTTATAAATTTTCCCCTAAGTACCACTTTGCCTGCATCTCATAAATTTTTGTATGTTGTCTCATTTATGTCATTTTCTTAAATGAACTTTTTGTTTTCATAATTTATTCTTTGACCCACTTATTTGTTAGCATTAGATCAGTTTATTTCCAAATAATTTTAATTTCTCTGTCCATTACTGAATTTAATTTTTATTGCATCTTAAAAGGATGCATTGACTATTTATACTTTTCTGCATTTTGTGATGAGGTTTTATGTCCTAATTACCTGGTCAGTTTTTGTGTAGGTATCCTGTACTACTTAGTAAAAGGTATATTCCTTTCTATTCCTATTCAATTTTCTCCAAAGGTCTGTCAGGTCTAACTTTTCTAATATCCCATTTACCTCCTTAGTTTCTTTTTTTGTTTTTGTTTTTTTATTGAATTTATCAAGTTATGTTCCCCACTAGTAGAGTTTTACTGTCTATTTCTTCCTACAATTCATATAACTTTTCTTCTAAGAATTTATTTGCTAAACTGCTTGGTGCATATATGTTTATTGGTGTATTGACACATTGATATGACTTCATTGTCTTTTGTACATTTTAGCAAGGTGTAGTTTCCTTCTTCACCATTTCAAATTAGATCTATGTTTGTTTTTACTTTTTCTCAGATCATGATTGCTACCCCTATTTTTTTTGCTTCAGCTGAAGCATAATAAATTCTGTAACAATCCCTTACCTTTACTCCGTGTGTATCTCTCTGCTTCAAATGTGTTTTTTGTAAACAGCATATTGTAGGATTTTTGTTTTTAATCCATTCTTCTATCTACTTCAATTTTATGGGTGAGTTCATTCCATTCACTTTTGTAGTTATGATAACTGTGTATTTTATAAAATAGTACATTTTCTTCTTCTTCTTTTTACATTTTTGATGCTGTTTTACCTTATCTTGATGTCACTAGTTTCCACTTATTGACTTCTTATTTTTAAGGAATTCTTATCTCCAGTGAATTTTTGTACTTATATTTTTTCCTTTTGACCAGTTCTATGTTTTAAGGAATTACTTTCCTCATTAACTTTTTGTGGTTTTTTTTTTGCCATGCTATTGACTTTTTTTCATGATTCTCTTGTATTGCTCTCATTTCTTTTCCCATTTTCTTCTTTTTGAAAACAGTTTTTAAAAAAACATTTTAAAAAATCCTTTTGAAGCTCTTCCAAGAATTCTCTTGGGTCCTGAGATCAAATTACATTTTTCTTCGAGGCTTCACATATAGTCATTTTGACACTATTATTCGCATCTAAGTTTATGCCTTGACTCTCCCACCATAGTATCTTTCTAAAGTCAAGGTCTTTTTTTGGTTTTGCTCTTTTTTCTACCTCTTTTTCTGTGTCTTATTCTTTTTATATGAGAGTTGGACTCCAGACTTGCACTGTCTCACACTGTTTATACTGTGGCTCTGGGTCTGTCCCTTCTGGCTTGTGTCAAGGGGTGAAGACTCCTTCTTTTCTTCCCCTGGGTGTGGGTTTTAACTGCTATCCTGCTCCAGTGGTGGGGACTTGCTGTTATGCTGCTATGATAACAATCTTTCTGGTGGCTGGCCCTGGAGGAGAGATCTTTTTACTGATCTCCCACAGGGGTAATTTGTAAAGAAAACAGGATCTCTCTGTGGGCAAGCCCCAGGGGAGGGAGTCTAGCTGTTAGCAAGTCCTGTGGTGAGGTCAGCAATGGGTCAAAGTCTTGCTGATGCCTTGTGCTTGCATCTTGATATCCTCCCACCCTAGTGAGACAGACCTTTTTTGCCTGTCTGGTCATCTGCTTTGCTGCTACTAGATCAATTCTGAGATTTTTTTTCTAATTTTTTGGAGAGGATTTTGGGAGGGTTTCAGAGGTTTCTTTCCTTATTCCACGATCTTAACATGGGGAGAACTTGCACAGTCTCTTAACAATAAAATGGTTACCCCTTTTTCTGCTCAGTGAAGGGTTTAACTTCATTAACACTTTGCTACTATTTAGCATTTTATATGTGCCACATTCAAAGGAATATAGCTACACTATGGTAGTAGGTTGGAGGAATCCAAATTTTTATAAATTGGTTTACATCAAATTCTAGTTATTGAGAAAATTAGAGTCATTACTATGACTTTGAAGGATCCACAGCTTCATTGTTATGACTAATCCCTCTACCTGTTTAGATCATAGTCCTATATCTCATTAAAAGCTACAACTAAGAAGTTCATCCCTTAATTTTCATGTTAGGGATAAGCCTTTCCCAACATATCTAGGCTAACTTTCAGAACTCACAATCTGTGTCTAGGCCTATACAAAAAGCCTTTCTATATTGGTAGGACATGATAGATCTTATCTTCCAATAGGCTCATATTGATGTCCTTCTTAGGTATCAGACTAGAATTTTGTGGAATACAAGAATTTTATATTAATTACTTTTTCATAATTCAATCATTATAGCACATCTTGAGCTATATCAGTTTTCTTTACAATTAACCATAATAGGCACAATTTTATGTGACTTAAAATTTACAAAACAGATTTCTCACTACAGTCCTATGATAGTATAATAGCTATCTTCAATTTATAGGCAAGGAGACCCAGAGGAAGAAAATGAATTTCCCAGAGGCTAATACTAGGAAAATAACAACACTAGATATGGAAACTGGATCTCCTGAGTCAGTCCAGGGACATACTAATACGCTATATCTTAAAATTAAAACTGTATATTTTATGTGTGTATAATGTTGAACTTGCTCTAAAGATAAAAAAAAAATTAAGGCAGGCTTGAATCAAAAGTGAATAATATGGGGGGCGGCTAGGTGGCGCAGTGAATAGAGCACCGTCCCTGGAGTCAGGAGTACCTGAGTTCAAATCCGGCCTCAGACACTTAACACAAAAAACTAGCCGTGTGACCTTGGGCAAGTTACTTAACCCCCACTGCCCTCCAAAAAAAGCAAAAAAAAAAGTGAATAATACGTAATCCTTTTATACCATATATAGGCTTATAACCAGAGCCAGAATATGACAAATTTTCCTATATCAAGGCCCCCATTGTGCAAACTACAGGTGCACTTGCTTAATATATTACAAAGTTAAAAATAAAGACTAGATCATCACTCTGCCAATTAGCAGAGGGAAAGATCTGAATTAAGAGAGATGATATAATATGTACAAGAAAATGGAATAAAGAAGATTTTTCCTCATCCAATAGTTTATATCTTTTCCCTTGATTTTTAGCATTCTGATAGAGACAACAAATTTGGATTATGAATAAGAGTCCCTTAATATTGGATTCAGACAAGGTCATGACCATCAAATATGTGGTATTTCAGTGCTCCTTCCTCCCTCCTTCCCTTCCTTCCTTGTTTTATTCCTTCCTTCCTTCCTTCCTCCCTCCCTCCCTTCCTTCCTTCCTTCGTTCGTTCGTTCGTTCCTTCCTTCCTTCCTTCTTTCCTTTGTTCCTTCTTTCCTTCTTTTCCATCTTTCTGTAGTGGTCACTAATTGATTGAATTCATTAAATAAACTGGTTGTTTTGGCCATAGAGATACCATTTTTATGACGCCATTGAGTGCTCATAGCACTAAATCAGAAGAATTACTTTGGAATCCTCTTTTACAACAATGTTTATGTCCTTATGTAAGTCAATTAACATCTCTGGTCCTCAGTTTCCTCAAATGTAGAGCTAGGATCTTGGGCTAGGTGACCTCAATTGTTTGGTTTAAATACTTCTCAAGTGGATTTCATCCAGTTGAACTGAGTTCTTTATCTATCTTCCTTTCACTTAAACCACTTGATTATAGTCCACAAAGCAAGCCAATTCTATTCTGTGATAGTTTCTGATTTGAGAAGTAATGGGATGATGGAATGTAATGAATAGAATACTGGACTTTTCACCTAGAAGAACTAAATTCAAATCTCATTTCAAATGCTTGTTAGTTATAGAACTCTGAGAAAATCACTTAATATCTTTTGTTCTCAATTTCACTTTTCTTCAAAATGGGGTTAATAACATTTGTTGTATTGACCTCATGGGTTGTATAATAAGTATAAGGTATTTTTCAAACATTATGGAGCCTTATGAAGATCAATTATGAATATCACTCTATTTCTCAAGTATGTTGTAAATTTCATTGGAATAATTCCTCTTTTTGGACTTTATTTTATATATTTTTGTGATTCCTGAGAAATATAATTTTTCTACTTAATTCAATTCCACATAAGTGCCTGTCACATGTGAGAAGGTCTTGTGCTGGAAGCTAGGGAGACAAAGAAGAAAAGAGGGAATAATCCCTACTCTACATTTTAGAGTCTATTAGAGAAGATTTAACATGTATGTTTAGGATATGAGCATGCAGTTACTGGCAAAATAATGTTGGGCATTTAATTTTATTTCTTTGCAGTAATAACATTTAATAGCATTAAAAATCAGCATTTTGGTAGACCTAAAATAAAACATATTTTCAGGAAAATTAACATTTGAAAACACAGTAGAATGTCACAAGGACAAAAGAAAGGACCAGACAAACTGCTCTAAGAATATTTGAGAAGGAAAAAGGAAGGAAGAAATAATTTATTAAGTAGTTACAATGTTTCAGGAACTGAGTGAAGGCAGTGTTATTAGTATCCCCATTCTACAGTTGAGAAAACAGAGGCTAAGTGGCTGGATTTGGTCATATAACTAGTATATGTCTGAGGTCACATTTAAATGAAGGCCTTTCTGACTGAAGGTTCACTGATTTATTCATTCTGTCACCTCATGAATTAAGGGAGGAATAATATTTAGCCTAGGGGGTCTGGGAAGATGCAGTAGAGGAGGTAGCATTTATTCTTGGGAAGAGGAAGAGAAGGACGTCACTAAACATAATGCTTTCTCTAAGGACATATCTCTCAATTCTGATATCAACAACAGCTTGCTGATAGAAAGGCGATTCTAGTGAATCAAGGCATGAAAACAGTCATTGAAAGATCTAAATCAACCTCTAGATTTATACTTTGAACAAATTAACAACCTGAGCAAGTGTCAGCCCACAGATGTCAACTGCTCCAAATGGCTAAGATCTTTTGGAAAATGAACAGTTCCATTTGGCTCTAGCTAAGGCTGCCAAGTAATACCAACATGCCTTATACACCAAGATAGAAGCTGTATGTCTCCCACCTCTCACTGTTGCTATACTTCATAATTCCCTTAATCAAAAGTAAACACTGATAGGAAAACAAACAACAGCAACAAATCCTTCATGTAATGATACATTGAGATCACCAAATTTAATTTATACTCATCACTTTCTACACATTGTTACTACAATATCTAGTTCTTTGTGCAAGACTCAACAAATGCAGGATTTATTTTTTACAAGAAGAATTCTAGACATTTAAGAGATCAGTCACATTAGATAAACCATTCTTTATCTTTGGTTTGAAACGCAGTCTGAGTGCCTCATAATTGTGAAGGGATGAACAGCCAAATTTGAATAAACTTAAATTGTGAAGGTAATCCAGAGCCAGGCATTGGAAATTTATTAGAGAGTATAAACCAAGGCAGGACCTTTAAGGGTGTCTAGATTGATTTTACAGATGAAGAAACTGAGGTCCAAAAACATAAATGTCCTTCTTCCCTACATCATGCAGGTGAGTGGAGTCAAACTGAAACAGAAGCAATTAATCATCCTGTGAAAGTTCCTCATGGACTTCATATTGACATAGTTTTAAAATGACATGTCGTCTATGGTTTATTATATTTTTATTGATTTTATTGACTATTTTCCCAAATACAATTTATTCTGGACCTGATCACACTTGGAAGTATTGTGGGAAAGTCATGTGTTTGATATCTCTGACTTAAATAACAAGTAATAGAACTTTAATTTGAACTACGCTTACAAATTTCAAATAATAATGATAAGTATAATGATAATAAGTAGCATTTATATAGCACTTAAATGCTTACAAAATACTTCACATATATCATCTCATTTCATCTTCACATGACCTGCAAAGTAGGTCCTTTGTTATCCCATTTTACAGATGAGGAAATGAAGGCTGAGAAATTAAGAACAACGATTTAAATCCAAATCTGTCACTCTTTCTCCTACCTTTCTTCATACCATGGAAGTGACCCTGGGGTTCTGAAGTTTATGCTAGCAGCAAGTAAATTGTGCCAAGTTATATTATTCAGGAAAATTTAATATTGTACAGTCTCAGATACTCGTGGTGCTATTCTGAGGACCAAACTGACTCAGGGCAGAGGGGCTCATAACCAGTAGGCTGGCCAGTATAGAAGGAGAATCATTTACCTGTGGCAATCCATCAGGCAACCATTAAAAATGACCCACAGGCCTGTGTTGAGTTAATGTTATTATAACGGAAAAGGAGATGAGAGCAGTATAAATTTAGACTTACTATAGTGTGGGGTAGTGATAAGAGGGTAACATTCAGAAGGAGGTAAACCTAGGTTCAAGTCTGGACTGTGTGTGTGTGTGTGTGTGTGTGTGTGTGTGTGTGTGTGTGTGTACTATTATTATATGCATTCTACATTTGAGGAAGCTGAGGCAGAGAGGAGTTAAGTAACTTCTCAGAGTCACACTGCTGACAAATGTCTGAAAATGGATTTAACTCCAGTCTTCTTTGTTCCAGAATCAACACTCTAACCATTGTACCACCTAGGTGCCTCTTTAAAAAAATTGTCAAAATAGAAATAAAACAAACTCAAAATTTTATATGGATCTGCTATCGTTTTCATTGGTGTGATAAATTCACAGTGTAAAACCTCCTCCACAGATGCAGAGCAGAAACTCCTTCACAATTTAGTCTTAGAGAGTAACCCAAGACAATGAGTCATTAACCAAATTGCAAACAGCCTCACAGACTCAATATCAAAGTTAGAAGAAACAATAAAAGAGAGAAACTAATGTTAAATTGAAACAACTTTAACTGAACCAATTTAAATAATACATTGAGGCCAGAAACTGGGAAATGGCAAAAAAAAACCCCAAACCCCCCCAAAACAAAGAAGTAGATATTGAGTATCCAATATGTTGATAATCATGAGTTGACAGAATATTAAATAAATTAGCTTTG
>JAQQSW010006903.1:0-13837 GCA_028646575.1 Pseudocheirus occidentalis | reverse complement strand
TATACAGGGGCTGGGATAGGGAGAGCCCTCCTGCCCTACCAGAAAATAGGAGAGCAGAGCAGGGGAGGGGCTTTACAGTGGGATTGCTGTTATGGGGTTGGGGCAGGAGCAAGATGGGGAGAAAATGTGTAATTCAAAAAATGTAATGAAAATGAATAATGTAAACAAGAAAACAAATAAAAACTAAATTAAAAAAAATGAGGTGGTTTGGATGAGATCAAAGGTCCACAGGCCACCTCTCAAAAGCACCTATGAAACTGGATGGTAAGGAAATTGCATATATGGGTGTATATATGCATGTATGTGTGTATATATGCATGTACATATATACACATGTGTGTGTATATATAAGTATTTTTACACATATTTGAAAAGAATGTTAAATTTCAACTTGAAATGACAGTAAAGTTGTAGGGCTGGGTTTTTTTTTGCTATCTTTTTTAATTCTACGCATTTTATTTTGTGCATTGAAAATCATTATTCTAAGAAAGTATCCATAAGCTTCATGAGATTTCCAATAGGGGCCATGACATGAGAAATGGTTAAGAACCCCTGGCACAGGTGAACTCTTAGGTCCCTTCCAGGTTCTAAATGTGTATCTTTCTGTGAGTCTATGATTTACTACAGAAAAGATTCAAATAAGCAACAGAGACTTACCTATAGATAGAAAGAGAAGCAACAGATCTGATGAGAGAGGCCACAGCACCCACTTTTGCTGCTTCTACTGCCCCGCGGACTCTGTACTGCACACTTTCCGGATATCCTTTGTAGGCTTGGTTATAAACAACAATCTTCCCTCTTGCTTCAGAGGCCCTTCTGCGCAGCTCATCAAAAGAGGACACCACCAGGACTTCAGCTGTAACGCCTAGAAAGAAAAATTAAAGGAACCTGACATGATTTCCTGTGATCATTTGGTTTGGCACACAGAAGAACATAACTTTGATATTCATTCAAAAAACATCAATGAACTACATATCCTAAAGCAAATCCAACTTCATGAGTATCAACTTGAGCCTTTGTGGGGTCAAACCCACGAATAGAATAAGGTTCTTATTCAAAGACACACACTAGGTAAAAGGGGAGGGGGAAGAGGCATAAGTTGCATATATTAAGAATATATATATGTGTATATATATATATACATATACATATTCAATAGGTACACATTTGGGAACATGATCAATAAAGGATTTGTTTTTTCTTGACTATATATACACACACACACACATATATATATATATATATATATATATATATATATATATATATATTATAAGAGTTTTGTTTTTCTTTTTTCCCCATTGGGAAGATGAGGGGGGGGATGCTTTTTAGTTGGAAAAAAAAAGATTTTTTTAATCAAGTGATAAAATCTAGGAATCTTGTGGAATTAGAATGTTGTTATTGCTGTTGTTGCTGTTCAGTTGTTTCAGTCATGCCC
Source organism: Pseudocheirus occidentalis (assembly GCA_028646575.1). Classification (NCBI taxonomy): domain Eukaryota; kingdom Metazoa; phylum Chordata; class Mammalia; order Diprotodontia; family Pseudocheiridae; genus Pseudocheirus; species Pseudocheirus occidentalis. The sequence continues at coordinate 12,399 of JAQQSW010006903.1, read as the reverse complement.
AATTCTTCATGATCCCATTTGGGATTTTCTTGGCAAAGATACTGGAGTGCTTTGCCATTTCTTTCTCCAGTTCATTTGGCAGATGAGAAAACTGAGGCAAACAGGATTAAATGACTTGTCCAGGGTCACACAGCCAGTAAGTGTCTGAGGCCAGATCTGAACTCAGGAAGATGGGTCTTCCTGACTCTGGGCCAGGCACACCACCTTCCCACTACAAGACTGAGGAAGCACCAATATCTTAATTTTTGAGAAAGTGAACAGTTTACTCATTCTAGGTTAGTGTACTTGACTTCAAATCCTACTTTAAAATTTTTAGAATAAAGGAATAGGGATATTTAGCAAATATTGAGAAAAAGAAGTGTTGATCACAAGGAGCCAGGATGGCTTCATCAAAAACAGAAAAAAAAGGTTAAAAAAAACCATTTTCTCCTTTTTGGACAGTTACCAGACTGATAAATCAGGACAATTATCAGAGACACAATTTATCAAGATTTGAGCTCAGCATATGACAGAATCTCTCACAATATGTTTTGAAAAATATATAGAGATGTGAACTAGAATCAGTGGTATCAAACTGTCAGCCATATAATTGACTTAGAAAATCACAAATTAACATTATACATGTTGTATTGTATTTTTTGTTCTTAACATATTCCAATTCCAATGTAGTCTGTTTGGGGCTACACTTCAGTTTGTAGGTCAGGGAATCTGGAATGTCTGAACTAAACAACAAGACATTTAGGTGACCTTTTAACTGAGTGAATGACTCCAACAAAGGGTAGTCTTTAATGATGGTTCAATGTCAACTTGGAAGAATATTTCCTTTGGAATGTCCTGGGTATCTGGGTTTGCTCCTGGGCTGTTTAGCAATTTTTTCACTGACCTAGATGATAGTAAACTTATCAAATTTTCAGAAGACACAAAGCTAGGAGTGATACGTGATGCAATGAAGGTATCAACACATTAGAACACTGGGCCCAATCTACTAAGATGAAATATAAAAGAGACAAAAGTAAAAAATCTTACTCAGGTTTAAAAATAGTCAACTCCCCCAAAGAAAAAGGCAGAGATATGAGAAAATAAGAGTTCAACTGAAAGGAGTAGGATGTCTTAATGAACTCTAAGTACAATATGACTCAGTAATTTGATTAGGAGTACTAGAACCTCTGGTGGGAGGGCTTGCAAAGCCCTTTTCAGGGCTGCTCATCCACCTTTGGTGTCTACCTATCACCCCCAACTCTCACCTGTGGCTCCAAGAAGCTGTAGCAAGCACAGAAGCCACACCCCAGTCAAACCATCTCAGCAGACAGGCTAAACCAGGTTGAGGGTAACCAACAGACCTCAAAGCCATCAAAGAGTTAGAATGTTTATCCCAAGCAAGTGAAAGTCTTCACAGAATGGATGCATGAGAACAATTTGTTCCAACTGCTATTAAGGTATCTGAGGCAGGCATTGTGGAGCACTTAGAACTTGGCTGAAGACTCCAAGGTCATTCACTGTATCTCAGGCCATTGCTGGTCATCTTGACTTTTGTCCTGCCGCCGGACTTTGATGTCTCTGGAAGAGAGTGACACTGACAACTTTGTGCAACTCTGCCTCACTTAAATTTAATCCATGCAGAAGCGAAGACATCAGCTATGATGTCATTAGTCCCCTTCAAAAATAAAGGACAACAATCTTAGGTTGCATTAGAGAGGCATGAGGCCTCTAGAAGATGCTGCTATATTTGCCCTAGTTAGATGAAATCTAAAGGATTATGATCAGGCTTTAGCACCACATTTCACAAAATACACCAACCTATAAGAGAGATACAGAGGAAAGCAACTGGGCTAAGAGTTTCAAATTCATGCCCTGAAGAGCAACTGAAGGTATTGAAGATGACCTAGAGGAGCTAACACTCAAGGGGACATGATGACCCTTCCAAGAATCTGGAGCGCTGACATGTGAAAAATGGGTTAGATGTATTTTGTCCTAGGAAAGAAAAGAGTAGAAATTACAAATAGACAAATTTATGCTTGTGTCAGGAATAATTTCCTAAAACTTAGAATCATCCAAAAGTGGAGTGAACTGTCTTAAGTAGCAGTGAATTCCCCCTCCTTGGAGGTCTCAAGCAAAAACTGGATGGTCATTTTGAAGACATATTTTAGAAGGGGTTCTTTTTCAAGTATGAACTGGATTAAATGGCCTCCAAGATCTCTTCTACATTTCAGCCTCTATGATTCTGTGACCTCTTATACACCCATTGCATTACATATACATCACTGTGCTAGGTATGGGGGGTCATACAAAATTTATAAGTGAAAGAGTTCCTGCTCTCATACAGCCTAGAGTCTACTACGAAGCTAAGACAAAATCCACAGATAACAATAATGCAATATTACATGAGAAAGACCTGGATTCAGTTCCTGACTTTGACATGTACTGGCTACATGATACTGGTAGAATCATTTAATCTCTAAAGAGTTCTCTGTAATACTCTAAAACTATAATTTTCAAAGAATGTGCTGACCTACACTGGTAGAGTTTCCTTACCCAGGTATTTTCCTATGTCAATGAATTTATAGCTCCAGTCCTATGCCCACTTCTACTGTATGATAAGTACATTAGAATTATCACACTATGAGAAATAATGAATATGAAGAATTCTGAGAAATTTAGTAAGACCTGAATGAACTAAAGCAGAGCAAAAAGGAAAGTAGAAGCTGAAGATTTATACGAAAAGGAGTCGTATAAATAGTATATCAAGACAACTATCTTGAAATTTTCAGACCCTCTCATCAATGCAATGGCCAATTGTGATTTCAGACCATGCCAGGGGTAAAGTATGCCTTTCACCTCCAAGCACAGAAGTAGTAGACTACAGGTGTCTAACATTTTGTCACAGTCAAAGGGTTGATTTGTTTGGTTTAATTGTTCTACAGAAGTGATGACAAATTTTTTAAAAGGGAAGCAAAAACTTACTATTTCTAAAACTTATATGAGATATGCACAAAAAGAATACATAGGTAACAAAAAAGAAAGATTAAATCATTACAGACTGGTGGGAGTGGAGGGGTCCACAAGGGCTTCATAGACGTGATACTACTTAAACAGCCCTTTTAAAATGGATAGGAATCCCAATGGGAAGGCAGGAAGGAAAGATTTTCAAGGTATTGGTAATAGTGAGCAAGTGCACACACTGCTGATTACATGGTATGATCCAGGGTTGTGATTATTCAGTTGCTCAGTCATATTCAACTTCATGAACCCATCAACCGTAGCCCACCAATATAGTCCAAGGGTTTTCTTGGCAAAGATACTATAGTGGTTTTCCATTTCTTTCTCTAGTGGATTATGGCAAATGGAGGTTAAGTGACTTTCCCAAGATCGCACAACTAGTAAATATCTGATGCCTGATTTGAACTCAGGTCTTCCTGACTCAAGACCCAGTGCTCTATCTATGGAGTCGCCTCCATTGTCCAGGTTCCAAAAGCAATTTATGTGGCTGGAACACAAAGCATGGATCCTCTAATAATAGAAGATAAAGCTGAAAAGATATGTTTATGCCAAGCTGTGGATGGTCTTAAGGGCCTGACAAAAGGCATTTAACTTTATATCACATACATCAAGCAAATTTGGTCAAGAAGATCAGATTTTGCAATCCATCTCCAATACTTATAATGATTTCTTTGAGTCATATGCCCAGCTAGTCCTAAATCATAAATGTTAGAGAGAATAGGGTGGGAATAAGGAAAATAGAGTCAAAAAGTCACACATTTAAAAGAATGACCGCAATTATTTACAAAGGCAAAAAAAATTTTTTTAAGTTCCCTCTGGGATTTATGAAACACATATTTATCTTATCTTGGACATATTTTGATGTGTTGCTAAACAACCCACACTGACATCACATAAAGGGATTGACAAAGTTTGGGAACAATGCTCTTGGAAGCCAATGGATCTCATAAATCCAGCTCTTAACAAATGGTTAATGTAACCACTCCCAAAGGCCACAAAGGAATCAGCTTGTTTGCTTTCCTCCTTTGTATAAAAGCTCTCAGAGAATGTGGGAGCTTCTCATGCTTCTCAGTTTACGGTACATGTTCCTTGGTCACTACCAAATATATCACTATTCTTCAAATAAAAAATACTTTGAAGATATTGTCTGAGTGTTCTATAACACTGAAGCTCTGTTTAAGCAAACAGAAAGCCTTCTGCCATCTTCCCTCTTGACCAATTTTTACTGAATTGGGAACCATATTTAAGGCTTTCCAAAAAGTCATTCACAAGGCTGCCAAAAGACCAAAGATCCAATTTAGTCAAGTAGTAACAGTGACAAGTGAAGAATGTTCAACAATAAAGGCCAGCCACTATGGCAAATATGGATATAAAAGAAAGTCACAGTTGGCTGATTTTTTTTTTATTTGTGGCTCTTAGGTAAACTGTACAGTACTGAAATATGTCAGTAAAAACTGAAAGTTGTAACAAACATTTGGCTAGCTTGCTTAATCTCATAAGCTAAGGAACTGGGTTTTGATGAAAGTTTAACAACTGCCATAAAAAAGACAAATATCTCAAATATAACCTGGAAAATCCTTTTAAAATGAATTGCAGAACAATAATGTAAGTGCAATGAGTAATAAAAGGGAACTAAACATTATTTAACTCTTAATGACCTAACCTGGCCCTGGCAAAAAGGTGAGTAAATGCAAGAACAATGACTCTTGAGTCATGTGACCTGAGATAAAATTCTACTTCTGATAACGACAAACTATGTGATACTGGCCAAGTCACAATCCCTCTGTTCATTAGTTTGTTACTCTCCAATAGGAGAGACTGGACACAATAGCTTCTGGTCATCCTTCCAGTTTCAGATCAATGATCCTATTACTAATGTCCTTTCATTAAAGAGATAATGGATTGTGAGTGTGTGATGTTGCAGGGGCTGTCAGGCATCATCATCATCATCTTAGCATTTATATAGAATGTTAACGTTTGCAAAGCATTTTACCAATTATCTCATTTAATCTAATGAGATCATCATAAAAAGATGAGATATAGAGTTATGGGTACTAGAGACCCCAAAACACCAACATGCCAGGTCCTGCCAAATGAATTTGACTCGTCTTCTTTCAGCCAAAGAAAAGCAAAGTTGATTAAAGTTTCACCATGACGAGTAGACTCTCAAGGGGCCTTGGTATCTGTGACACTTGCATTGGGCAAACAGGTCAGAATCATCTGACACAGAGTGAGTCTGTGCTAGGTCATTCTTGGGCCTTCCTCTCTTCCTGGTGGCAAGATATGGTCTGATATACAGAAAGGCTGTGGGGGGAATCTAGGGGTGGTCTAGAGAAGGAGTTTGGGGAGGGTCTTCAGGAAGAGTCAGATAAGGTCAGACTCCAGCAATGAGTGATTAAGGGTGGGAAGTTGCTGGAGGCTCCCTGGAGATGACAGACAATGGTGGGCTAGGCCAGTTCAAGGGTGTAACAAATTTGGGTACAAATATTTTGGGAGGATCAAGGGTGGGAAGTTGCTGGACAAAGAAGGGCTAAAGATTTGGGTAGAGCCACAATGAAAGGCTTATGACCCCAGGCAAATATCTCCAGTGGGAAGATTCAAGGAGAGCTCAAGGGGATTCCCAGAGCCCATACCTCATCAGATCCACACAACAGTCCTAGAAGGGAGCTACTTTTATCAGCAATATTTTACATATAAGGAAACTGAGTCAGGCAATGACTTGCCCAGGAACACAGAGCTAATAAGTGTGGGAGACTGGATTTGAACTCAGATCTTTCTACCTTCAGGGACAGACTCTATCCACTGTGCCACCTAGCTGCTTAATAGATGAAGAAAGTGAGAAAAAAGATTCCAGGTACAGGGGAACAATGAGATATTTACCTCTTTGACTCCGGGCAATATGCTTATATTATTAAAGCAGGCTTAAATTGCATTAGTTTTTTAGCTGTCATGACACACTACTAATGCATTACTATTGTCATTATTATTATTATTAAATGGTAACAATAATGATAATAATAATAGCTTGCATTTATATAGAGATTTAAGTCTTCCTAATTCTAGGGCCAATGCTCTACCCACTGTACAACATGATCACTGGCTTGGCTGGTTTTGCTTAACTCTGTGTGTGTGTGTGTGTGTGTGTGTGTGTGTGTGTGTGTATCTAATCTTCATGCTGAAGCAAAGCTTACAAGCTAGAGTATATTTGAAGGAGAGGGCATATTTTGAAATGAATGTGATATCAAAACAAAAGGCACACACACAAAAATCTTTCAATAAATGAAACACACATTTTCAAGAATGCTTGATTTCAAGATAGGCACCCATCTAGGAAACCTTGGGGCCAGGCCCCTTTCTCTCCTTTTCTCTCTACTCTATCTACAGAGATAAAATGCTGAATGGATGATTTTTGAATTTCAATAACTGGCTACAGATCCACAAGTATATCTTTAAGAACAACTAAGAGTTTAACTTATCTCAAAATGTCAGCAGGCAAATACTGACTCAGAAGAACAAAGAAAAAAGAAAGCAATCCATCTACTAGTTTTTTAATATTAATCTAAAGTAGAAACCGTGGGAAAATTAGAATTTGTTGCCTTTATCTGGGCAGATATTGAGATTCATAACTTTCTGGAATCAGAACTACCTTGTAATTTAACTGAGGTTATTGTTGGCATATTAAAGGAAATATGTTGATAAGTTACAGCTGTTTCTAATGAACAACAGCTTTGACCATCCACCCAAAGAATGCCCTAGTGAGAAGCTAACTGGTGTGTGCATTAGGGCCCTGGAAATGGAGCCAAATACCTGGAAAATTTCATAGTCCACTGTGAAATTAAAGTCATATTAAGGCAGCACTCTACTATGTTCAATATTTAAATGGATTCCTACAACCAACAAGAGAGTCATTGAGTCTGGCATAAATGAATATTTACTAGGCACCAAAACTGATGATAATTTAGCTAGATTAGAGATGTCCAGGTGTGCAAGCCAATAACAACAGATTCCAAGGAGACCAAACTCTTTTATTGTCCTGAGATTTTGCAAGCACTGCTGGAAAAAAAAAAAGTGAGCCATGGGACAGGGATTAGGAGTCATTTTCATTAAAGAGAGATGTTCCCTTTCAGTACTAGGGAAACATCTCCCCTTTCCAAAACAAAACTCAAGGGCAACCTGACCTATCCAGAATATTGCCAAGAACAGGCAGTAAGGGGAAAAAGAAGCCAATGAGAAACCAAGATGGATGTTACAAAACCTACTAAGCAAAACTCCTTCCACAGGATACAGCCACAGAATCAAGGAGTCAAAAGTAAAGGATCAGCTCCAATCACACTTCTAAGGGAATCTCCTTTAAAACATGCCCCAAAGATGTTCTGTGACACTTCTCTTGAATATTTAAAGTAAGAGGGAACTCACAACCTCCTCAGGTCATTCATTCCATTTTGATTCTAATTGTTGGAAAATCTCTCCTTACCTCAAGTCAAAAATCAGATTTTTGGATACTCCAACCCTAGTTCTGCCCTCTAGAGCCATGCAGAACAAATCTAATTCCTCTTCTATGTGAGATTTCTTCAAATGTTTTGACTATCTATGCCCCATAAGTCTTCACTTGGCTAAGTATGATCAGTTCCTTACCCAATCCTCATATGGGATGGCCTCCAGTCCCCTGGTTGCTCTCCTCCAGATGCCCTCCAACTTACTGATGTCCTTCCTAAAATTCATCACCTACAACTGAAGTCAGGATGCTGTCTGACTTGAACTGATAGTGCAATAGGATCATCATCTCCCTAGTTCTGGGTACAATGCCTCCTCATGCAGTGGAAAGTCACATCATTTTTTTTTTTTTTGGTTGTTGTGTCAAACTATTGGTTCATACTGAATTTGCCATCCATTAAAACATCCTGACCATTTTTTCTCCCAGGAAGTTATCTAGTCAGGCCTCACCCATCCCACAACTTATGAGGATGACTTTTTTAATCCCAAATGGAGAATTTAGGATTTATCTCTATTAAAATATTCGGTACAGAGTAAGCTATGTGGCACAGTGAAGAGAGCATCGGCCCTGGAGTCAGGAGGACCTGAATTCAAATAAGGCCACAGACGCTTAACACAAAAACTAGCTGTGTGACCTTGGGCAAGTCACTTAACCATAACTGCCCTCAAAAAAGCAAAAAATATATATATTCAGTACAAACCACTGGAACTTTTGTCCTTTTGACTCTGTCATTCAATTTGTTAGCAGTCCTCCCCTGGCTTCATGCCACCTACAAACTGATTCACAGGTTAATTGAAGCTTTCTTTCAATGCCATTGATACAAATGTTGAACAGAACACAGCCAAGGGCAGCTCTCTGGCACTCCAATAGGAACCTACCTCCAAAATGACATAAACCTCTTAATAGCTGCTCTTTAGATTCTGTTATCTGGCCTTTTCAAAACCCATATGACTATATTATAATCTTGCCCATAAGAGCAGAAAGAAAGATGTAGTCAAATGCTTTCTGAAGTTCAGGTAGGTTGTCTGATAAATTTCCCAGTAAAACAATGTTTAAAAAGGAAAGAAGGTTAATCTAGTATAATCTGTTTTTGATAAAGCCATACTGGCTTGTAACCACTGCTTCCTTTTCTACAATTACAAACAGCCATCTCTTTAATAAAACTTTCTAAATTTTTTTCCCCCAGAAATCCAACCAAAGCATACCAGTCTAGCATTTGTAGGCACCACCCTTCTCTTCTTCTTTTTTTTTTTTAAACTGGGATATTTTCCCTTCTCTAGTTCTACATCAAATCTGTCTCTCCAAAGCTAAGTTGGTTGATGTCCAAGAAACTACTCTTACAACTATTATAACTTTCCTCTCTCTAAATTATTTGAAATCCTCTCTTCCAAATTCTAAGGAGCATTTCAAACTATGCACAGCTTAGCTTTCTTCTGTAAATTTTAAGATGGAATGCTCACTTTTCTGAAAGATAATCATAATTTTTATCTCAGAAAGTAATTCTTCCTTGCTGGTCAGATTTGTAGCCCAAATACCAGGTCTCTTAATTACTTCTTCCACCTTTTAAAAATATAAATATAATACTAATAATAATACCATAATATAAATATTCATAGCCCCAGACTTGGATGAGACCAGGAATATTTTTTTGTAGTATAGAAAGAGCCCTGGAAGGGGAGTCATGGAGCCCAAATTCTAAACCCATCTTTAATACTTACTAATTATGTAATGGTAGGTACCTCACATCTTTGCACCTTAGCTTCCAAATAAGGAGGTAAGATCGCTGACAGTCCCTTCCAATTCTGGTCTTCCATATGCTAATATTCCATGTTCTGGGATTCTATTTTTCTTCTCTCTGGGTCTCAATTTCTTGATCTGTTAAGTGGGTATGATGAGAACCACCTTGAGCCTTTCATAGGCTTGTCTGAGGACTGGAGGTAGGAAAGAGCTTTAATAGTACTGTATAAATGTTAAGGGAATGCTATTTCTCCATGAACTGTTAACTCTCCACGAACTGTTGACTCTCCACTCAGTTTGAGGTAAGCCTGGCCCTCTGTAGAAGATTCACCTTTTGAAGAATGAAATTATTAAAACAGGTAAAAAATTTAGTAGTTGCTTGTAGCAGAGAAAAAAAGATGAGGCTCAGGGGTGGGAATCCTGAGTCCTTCAATGTAGGCCTTTAGGTCCTCAAGTGAGGCTCTTTGAATCCAAACTTCACAGAACACTAACCAGACATTCACATTTCTGTGAAATTTGGATTCAGTCCATTTCAGCTTGTTCATTACTCACTCTTTGTGCATTTAGGCCTAGAAGATTATCTGAGACCACTGAGGCTTCACTTCCAGCCCTTTTCTTGGATATTGTCTCCTGTGAATTACTCTCCAGATATTTTTCTTTTTGTTATATATCTATTCCATAACTTCTGATTAGCTGATTATTCATGGGCAATTATTCATACCAATGCTATTTTCAACATAAAGCCCTTTACAAAAATTCACAATACCTCATGAAATATTTCAACCATATCTATATTTTAACCATCATGAAGCAATTCAAATTCCATTATCAGACCCAGTTTTCTTAACCAGCTGTCTGTGTTCAATTGTTTCATCAAGTCTCCCTAAAACTTCTAAGAATTTTGGTACTTTCTATTGGCCAGTCTAGGAAATTTAGTAATCTGGTTTCTAATAATAATAGTTCCTTACTAATGTCTAGAATTCCATAGTTTAAGAAATTCTTTCACATATATGATCAAACTTAATTCTTCTATAACAACCCTCTGAGGGAAGTATGATAGAATTTTGTTTTCTACCAGTGTTTTCTACTATTTCTACCAATAGATGACTGTTTTCTACCAATAAACTGAAATCTCCTTTCTACTCTCCTTTCATATTCTTATACAAAACTCCCAGTGGTTCAGAGAAACAAAATTCACAGAGAATTCTACTCTCTAATCACTTAGAAAACAAATACAAAACAAACTTATACTTTAAGGAACTAATATACTTTTCTGAACCAAGAAAAAAAATTAAGCTCCCACACATACACCCTAGTGAAAGAAAAGCCCTATTATCTGGTTTACTATTTCCATTTTTCAGATGACCAGAATGAATCAAAGAAAGCTCTTTTTCCATGCATATTACTTAAAGTGAGCTTCAATTACCATTTACTTTCCATTAGCCTCCACAAGATTTCTCTCATAAATCAGGGGACCATTATCACATCAGGTCCCCAATCTATTAATGGAGATGATAGGAGTGCTTCCTCTTAAAAACAATAGTAATCAGACCCTATGTGAGTAACAAAAAAGACAAAGATGATTAATTCTGAAAAGAAACCTGAATTAGAGTCAAGACAGTCAGGGTATTGAAACACTGTCTTAAGCCACAGTAAAAAGAGTATTAAAATCTCAAGGTTTCTTTTCCCCCTCTACATTATATGTTCATAGTCCACAAAAATCAAACAATCTCAAAGATGGAAAGGACCTCAGGGGAACAACCAGGGAGAGGAATGGGCAATAGAAGATCAACCAGAACAGTCACTGGAGCGTTGTGCCCAAGGATATTCAAGTACAATAAGTGGAGGTCAACTATCTCCCTTCAAGAACCCACCCTCTGACATGAATCATTGAGGGGCTTCCAAACCTTCGTCTCTCCTCCTAGTCTGGGAGGAACAGAAAAGGCAGTATAAAGGAATAAGAATTTATTAAGCACCTATTATGTGCCAAGCACTTTACAAATATTACATTATTTGATCCTCATAACAATCTTGAGAGGCAGATACTAGCAAGACACCTAGGTCTTCATCATCTTCACACAATGGCAGTTTGCTGCCAATGTCAAGAGTCATAGGTTTTTTTAGGGTGAGTTCACATTCTTGCCCAAGTATGACTGATTGGAAGAGGTAGCAGACAGAGCTCTGTGTACTGAAGTCAGGAAGACCTGAGTTCAAATCTAGCCTCAGAAACTCCCCCAAATAGACATCCCCCGAAACAGAAAATGTATTAAATTATTGGCTCTGGGGTCAGAGAACCTCAGTTCACATCTCAACTACATGGGTGACCTTGGGAAAGTCACTTAAACTCTTCATTTATTTTCTTTGAGGATTTCTTGAAGGATGCTTTCCAAGTTCTTTTTCTGGTCATGGGTTTCAGGTAGACCAATAATATTCAGATTGTCTCCAGGAGACAGGAGATCTATTTTCCAGGTCAGTGGTTTTTTCAAGGAGATATTTCACAAATGAAAATAAAGGACTTGGACCAGTGACCATACATGCTCTACATCTATAATCCTAGGTCCTCAACACCATATTATCTTGGCTAGCTACTAGAGGTCATCCTGCCTTTGCTTGAAGACTTTCTGAGGTAGCCTCTTCTACTTTTTTTTTCTTTCATTCAATTTTTTTTCATCCATGTCTGACCCTTTGTGCCTCCAATCAGTATTTTCTTGGCAAAGATACTGGAGTGGTTTGCCATTTCCTTCTCCAGTTCATTTTACAGATGAGGAAACTGAAGCAAACAGGGTTAAGTGACTTGCCTATGGTCACATATTGTCTGAGGCTGGACATGAACTCAGATTTTCCTGACTCCAGGCTGGCACTCTACGCACTGTACCACCTAGCTCTCCCCCTAAACCATTCTACTTTAGATAGCCCTAACTGTCAAAATTTTCCTCATATGAAATCTAAATCATCCTCTTTTTAACTTCCATATACTGTCTGGGTTCTGCCCTCCATAGCCAAGAACAAGTTTAACCCCTCTTCCATAGGACAACCTGAAAACACCTATCATTCTCCATAAATCTCCCTTTCTGCCCTCTAGGCAACCCCAGTTGATTTGACCTGATGTGGAAGATGGCGGTGTAGAAGGAACAAGGCCCCGCAGCTCCTACACAACCACCTAAACACTC
>JAQQSW010006902.1:0-13838 GCA_028646575.1 Pseudocheirus occidentalis | reverse complement strand
TTTTTTTCTTAATATTTGATGGTAGAGTTTTAAATTCTAGATTCCCTTGGTTCCTCCCTCATCACCCACCCCCATTGGAAGGACAAGCAATTCAATACAGGCTATACGTGTTTATTTACACAGGACATCTCCACAATGGACATATTGTGAGAGGCTGATTATATGTCCCTCCTTCCTATCCTGCCCCGCTCTTGTTCTATTCTTTATCCTGTCCCTGTCTCTTTACTGAAGTGTGTGCTTCCAGCAACGCTCTCCCAGACCCTGCCCTCCACTCCATCATTCCCCCTCTCATCCCCATACCCCCTCCTCTCCTGTGTGGCATGATACCCAGTTTAGAGTTAATGTCTAGCCTAAGCCAAATTCAATGAGAGTAAATGAAAGTAAAGTTGTAAGTTATCTCTCACCTCTTATATATATGATGATTAATCCCATTTTGTCTCTCCCTGTGTTGTTTCATTCTAGTTCTCTCCCACCTCAGAATTTCATCTTTTAAAGTATCATCCCTTCATATTCATTTGGTGTGGGAATTCTGACTGCACTGTCTTCCTCCCACTCCATGCTTTGATCCTTTTCATCCCCAAAAAAAGGATTCTAAAGTTTGATTACTTTTCTTACTTTGCTTCCTTCTCATATTGGCCAGTCAATTAATTGCTTGATTTTTTTTAGCTCTGTGGAACTTTGCTTCCAGGGGGGAAAGCTCTGTCCGAAATAGCTGGGGTTTTCACAGCTGCCAGAGCTATTAGGTGGGTACTACAGCCCCTACCAGTTTTGGCTTGCTGAAAGCACACCCCAGGACCTCCACCGAAGACCATGATCTGGATCCAGGCAGCTCAATGCAAGAGCCCTTGGCCTTGGATTAATCACTTTTGCTCCCTTGCTATGTGCAGGCCAGGAGCTCTAAGCCAGCTGGACTGGGCTGCTTCCTTGCCCTGGGGGTCGTTTGGCCAGACTGCTTTTTTTTCCCAAAAAATTTAGCTTGAATTCCACTGACCTTTCTTTTAGCCTTATTTTGCCTGGCTTGATAAATGTGGAGATTGCCCCAGGTGCTGCAGATCCACTCTCCTGTAGACTCCAGCTGTGGCTTTTCCCTGACCACCCTGGGGCCAGGCCATGGTTTGGGCTGGGCTGGCCTCAGCTCCCAGCCTGCAGTGATGAGCCCCTCCTGCCATGCTGCCTTCAGCAAGAGATGTGTTTTCTGTATTTTTGTGGGTTTTGGAGCCCTAAAATTTGTTTAGAGTTGTATTCTATGGGTATTTAAGGTGGCTGTGTGGGAGCAACAAAACTTTGCTGCTTCTATGCCACCAACTTGGCTCCGTCCCCCAATTGCTTATCTTTCTGAAAACAAGCAGACATCCTTGCATATACAAATCACTATAACAAGACCCCTGCCATCCCTCACCCACTACTACTGACTGCCCTCTCAGGCTACTAGACCCCAGCCTATAATTTGAGAAGGACAATAATCAATCAAAAAATATAAATGAGGGCATGGAATAAGAAGAGGGTATTCTGTCCACGGTAATTGATACAGACATATAGCGAGGAGTCAAATTCTTCCAAAAGTCCTCTCTTGTGAGAGGAGGGAAGATCATTAAAGAAATATGACTTGGCCCTACAGACTTACATACATGACTGACTGGACATTAGATTACCAGGAAATTTACTTCATAATCTCCTTCATAACTAAAAGCAAACAAGAGAACCCAGATCCACATTCTATCACTAACCTCTAAAAGTTCACCTATACACAGGGGAAAGCTGATGGAAACACAGGAAAGGGTCTGTTTTCATTAGACGCATCAGTAGCTGGTTGTTGTTGCTGTTTGCCTTTCCCCTTAAGGGAAAAACAGAGTACTGAATTCTAAAAACTCTGCCCAGCAGGTGGGACCCTCCAACTCACTGTGAGAGACACATCACACTTGGCTGTGTTGAGACACGATTCTCAGATCCCTGTTCCTATATAAAAATAGTTGTGTGGAGAAAAGAAACTCACCTTCAAATATATCACATTCTTCTATTTTTCTATCCCACACACAACCAAATGGATAATACCGCTTTTATCCCCATAACTGATTATCCAGAACCTGCTTAAGGCCCCCAGTTCAATCAAATTCATTTTAATAAATACAATCAGATGCCTGCTTTATGTAGGGAAATGTGCATTGTGTCTAAAGAATTTTGAGAAAAATATTTCAAAGGTAAATTATAATCATGAAATATAAATTGTAAAAGCATATTATCTTCTGCAAACTCAGGCTCTGAAACTCAGGGATGTGGGAGGACCTTTGAGACATCTCAAAACTCACAAGGTTAGTGTCTTCACACTCTTCCCTTAGAACAGAAAATAAACATAGAGGCAAAGCATCAAGGCTCATTCATTGGGCCTTGTAGGGGAAAAGGTCTCAAATCTCTTCCCTTTTTCTTATGATCTCTCACTGGATCCCAGAAAAACAGCCCAACAATGAACAGAACAGCTGAGGAAAAAAAATGACATTCCCATAGCCACAAATGAACTAGTCACCTTCCTTAGGTGTCATGACCCAGTACATGTACTGATAGACTAGAATCTCTCCAGTGTTGACACAAATCTAAGATGAGAAATATTCATTTTTGGTAGAGAAGTCCTTTGGTCAAAGGTAGCCTTCACACAGCAAAATAATTTAGATATGCTGAATATGCCAAACAGTGAAAATGTGCCTAAATGCTCTGTGGGCTAGGAAAAATTTCCATTTGCTTTTTTCTTCTATCTAATCTGTCATGTAGCATGTTTCAAAGTGAAAACTACAAAAACTCTTTGCAAGGCAGTATCAGTGAGAGAGGTAACTTCTACTGGCTCTGAAAACCTAGTACTGTGAGGCAGCTAAAAGTAACATCTTCAAATAAAATATTTGAGGCCTGGGAAATGTCAACATACAAAGCAACCAAAGGAGAAGGTGTTGGAACTCAAATATTTCCAAGAGAGGATAAGGATCAATGAATAGATGCTTTTCTCAATGATCCAAGGAAAGTTTCCAGGTTCATGCATAGTAAATCCATTGAGGTCTGTCCGTTCCTGGAAATGTTACATGTCAGAAAACACAAAGGGCCAGGACAGCCACAGACGCTGTAATTGGTGTTTTAACAATAGTCTGATCTCTTAGAGGAAGCCTTACTTTTCTCACTGATGCTGCAGACTTTCTAGTTTTTCTTTTGTATTATTATAAAAACAGAGCCGCAGGAAGTTACCTCTGGGACAGTACTTGGTAGGGTTGCTTGCAACACATTGCAACAATCTCTCCTCCTGTGAGTGTCCTGTGGAGCAGATGTTTCTTAGATTAAAACAGCACAGTTTTCTCCACTGCTTTTGGCAGCCTGTTTCTCAGAGCTATCAAGTAGATAGTGAAGGGTTATGGATTATGGAGAGTGGGGGAGATGAAAGAAAGAAGGAGAGGCTCCTGGTAACCTATATGCAAAGTTAACTTCTGTTCAAGCCAGGAACATCAGGGAGTGACCTTCATAAACATCTTCCTATAGACACAGCTACAAATTTAGTGTTCCAGGGGTGCTTAGTGGCTGCACAAACCTTGTGCTTATTATGAGCATGTGTGTGTGTGTATGTTTGTGTGTGTGTGTATGTGTGTCCACATGGAAAGTTGCTAAGCATGCAAACAGAAGAGTTCATCCAAACTGAATGTTGAACCAATGGAAGAATATTCTTACTTACCATTATTTCAGTGTCCTGATATTAATCAACAAGCATTTATTAAATCCCTCCTTTGTGTCAGGCATTGTGTTAGTCTCCGACTGTGAAAAGGCAAAAACAAGACATCTTTAACTCATAAATTTCAGGGGATCTATGGACTTGGACAAGAAAAAAGTATCATAATAATGTTTCATAAAGTAATCTATTTCCTTTATAATGCTATACATTTTACTTTATTCATTTAAAATTATGATTCTGAGAAGGGGTCCTTGGACTTCACCAGACTGGCAAAGAGCTCTGTGGCACAGGAAAGATTGACAAAAGGCCTCTTAAAGTATTCTGCACTAGAGCAGAGACTTGAAGGGAACTAGGGAGTTCTAAAAAAAGAGGTGAAGAGGCAGAACATTCCAGGTGTAGCATACAACCTGTGTAAAGGAATGTTGGTTAACAGCATGATGAATAGCTGAGTTCAGAGGTAGTATTGCATAATTAGTCTAGAAAGAGAGTTTGGAGTAAGTCTGAGAAGGGCATTAATCATCAAAGAAGGGAGCTTACATTTTAACCTAAAGTCAGTGGAGAGCCACATAAAATTCTTGAGGAGCAAAGTGACATGATTAGACCTACATTTTAAAAACATCAATTTGGGGATCTATGTGAGAAATTGGAAAAGAGAGAGGAAGTGGAGGAAGCAGTTAGGAAACTCGGACAAGAAATGATTGGTCCCTGGTCTAGGGTAGTTGTGGTATGCGTAAAGAGAATAATAGCCAGCATTTTTATAGTGCTTTAGGTTTCAAAATGGTTCACGAATATTATCTTGGTTTTGGCTGGATGAATCAATAATATTGGCAACCTACTGGGCATAAGGTGGGGGAAGAGAAAAGAGTCAATGATGATTCTTAGTTTGTGGACCTGGATATAGAAAGAATGGTGGGAAGGGAGTAGAAGGGGGAGTTGGAGAGGGAAAAATAGAGTCCTGTTTCTGATGTGTTGAGTTTGAGTTGCCTAAGAGACATAGAGGTTAATATCAAGTAGTTAGTTGGGGTGCATAAATGGGACTCAGGAGAGATTTGGTGTTTGGGAACTCATCTGCACCAAGAAGATAGTTAAGTTCCTAGAATCCAATAAATTATGGAGAGAGAATTTAAAAAGAGAATATAAAAAGAAATGAGAAGAGTGACTGGAAAAGAGCCTTGAAGTATACCCATACCTAGAGTGAAGGATATAGATAAGGAATGTAACCAAGAAGGACTAGTTCAACAGGTAGGAAAAAAGCCACAAGAGAATGGTACCATGAAAACCCAAAGAGGAAAGAATATCCAGAAGGAGAGGGAGGAACAGAATCAGTTATTTGGCAAAGTATTGTAGAGTCAAAAAAGGAAGTGAGGAGGAAGAATTGGAAGCACACTCACCCCCCTCCCCTTCTGTTACAATATGTCCTGGGACATAAGAGAAAGTACAAATAGGACTAAGGAGGAAGCTTGGAATACAGGGATTGGAATCAAGGGAAAGTCACGTTCTTGTGCCTTCAAGAAAGTAGAAAGAGGGTAACAGAAAGAGGGCTAATATGGAGTGCTGTTTATTAAATATAGAACAGGTAATTCACAAGGCACAGTGGGAGGGGAATGTGCACATGGATATCCTATAGAAGGATAGAGCTAACCACAAAAATAGTTAACAGGTAGTAAGAAGTGGTGCCTAAGGAAGCAAGAACCTTGGTTCAGCAGGAAATACCACTCATTGATCTCCCTTTGTAGGAGTAGTCTCAGTCTTGTGGACGGAGATATTAGGGAGAAAAGCAAGTTATCAGGAAGATTGTCTCTTTGCTAGACATCAGTATTTTTTAAATATATTTTTCCCTTGTAATTGCTGATGCCACACCCTGATTGTGTTCTGCCCAAGCTCCTCCAGATGCTTAGTAATCACACCCAGCTCTTCTGTCAAACCCTTTAATCAATCAATCAATCAATCAAAAAATATTCACATCTCAGGGAAAGAATGTGATAGTCTATTTTTTTCTATTGTTTTCAATGCACTCCTGCTCTTTTCTTTGATTTTTATCATAGTCATTTCCAAATATACCATTCTTTCCTCACCTCCCAGGACCCATTTGCAACAAAGAAAAACAAAAACAGGTCCCAAAACCATCAGACACATCATTCAAATATGACAGCATATCCCAACCAATTTTAAAGGACAAGTGAAAATGGTTCTCAGGAGACAGTTTAAGTATTCACATGTTTTAAAAATATAAGCCACATACAAAGATGTATCAGCATAGTTCTTTCAGATAATTTGTCCAGAATGCTAAAAAGCAAAGACAGATTGTAAAGACCTGGGTTCAAACCATGTTTTAACTAGCTTTGTGACCCTGGGCAAGTCACTGTACCTTGTTGACTGTACCAGTTGACTCATCTGTTAAATGTGGTTGATAGCCCTGTAGTATCTACCTCACAGAGTTGTTATGAGGCTCAAATAAAATAGTAAGCGAAGCAATTTATAAACCTGTAAGCATTATGCTAATGTCAGCTATAATTGTTGTTGTCTGCTCCCTGGAAGACCGAGAAACTGTGAACAACATCTTTTACAGTGACAACCTTAAAAAAAACTGAACAAAACTTAAAGCCCAAGAAAAGGAGATTGCTGGCATGGCAATAGCCACAAAATCCCTAGAGAACTGGTCTAGGGAAACAAGCATATATATAAACACATTAGCCTGCCAAGGTGCTTCACATTTTTAAAGATTACCACCTTAATTATTCCTTGCCATATCTGGTGTTTCCATAAGAGGAAATTGAGACATAGAAGATTAGTCATTGTTAGAGACAAAACGAAACATTCCCTGCTTCTTCATTAATTCTGCTTAGATTGTTCTACTTTTCACATGAGAGACACAGAAGGTGGGAGACAATATGCAAGTCTGTGGTCTAGTCCTTCTTTGTATGACTGGTACAGACTAGCAGCCATAGCACCCATTTCCTGGAAATAAAGACTGATTTTTATCCCAGAGTAGACCTCTTAAATTGCTAAAGAAAGACCCTCTAATGATTGAACCTATAAGCCAAGTAAAAATGAAATGTAGAATTACATGGCTTGATCATCTATGGATATGAAAGCAAGTCTGTTTGTGGGGGCAGTACTGTGGAGGCAGCAGTGTTTAGCATAGGGAGGGGGGAGGAGTCAAGGAGAGACTTTTGGCTTTTTCTTGGGCTCATATTTCTTGTACACAAGCTACCTTTCCTCTGTAGGAGCATTAGTTGCCAAAAAAAAATCTCAATTACAGGTCATGATGAGAATCGAAACAAAAAAATATAATGCTTACGCCTTTAAAAAAAATCCCACGCGTGTAAGAAGTAACTGAGACTTAATTAGTTTGTTCCTTCAACTGTAGGCATTTCAGCCCACTAGAAATGTGTTAGCAGCTTCCTATTCCAAAAATGAGGCCTGCACTAGAGCAAGGGTTATAAACCTGGGGTCCACGACCACCAAGGGGCCTAGTGAGACATATTAAAGGGTCTGTGAACTTGGATATAGGGGAAGTATTTTGTATTAACCCTTGGTTTATTTTATCATCCTATTTTTTTATTTGATTCATTTTAAAACATTATTCTGAAAAGAAGTCCATAGGCTTTACCAGACTGCTAAAGGAATCAAGAAACAAAAAGGCTAAGGATCCCTTCATTGGAGCAAGTGGTTCTTCTAAAACATGAAAGAAACATTTGCCTTTTTCTTTTGTGTCTGCCATATCATTTAAAAGTCGGAATTAATGAAAGTGCCTATGGTGAATGGGAGTAGGGGTGAGTGAGAAAAGAAGAAAGAAAAGATAGAGAAAGTTGCATGGAAATTTCAGAAATATAACTAGACCTTCTTTGTCAGATTGACAAATCCACTGTCTGAGGTCCAAATCCAGCCTGCAACCTGGTTGTGTATAGCCCTTGAGTTAAGAAAGCACCTTATTTTTAAATACAATAAAACTTTATTTAAAAAAGTAAAAACCTTGGGCCAAATGCCTGCCATAGTTTGTGTACCCCTGGCCTAGTCCATTGTATAAGCAAAGATGAAATTAGGAATTTGTTTGTTTTTTCCCTTAGCAAAATCCTAGTGAGAGGAAGCAGTATGGTACAGTGGTAAAATCACTGGTTCTGAAGTCAGAGAATCTGGGTTCAAATTCTGCCTCAAACACATTCTGTATGATGTTGGGCAAGTTACATAATTTCCTTAGACCTCAGATTCTTCACATGTGAAACAAGAGCTGGAATAGATATCCCTAAGCTCCCTTTCAACTCAAGAACTGTGTTCCTGTCTGAAAGGGAAGTTGAGATTTACTACCCTCCTACCCTCAGATGATCCCTGAATAATGTTTCCTAGTGAACGCTAAAACTCTTTTTGGCAGAGTCGATATCATGTTGAATTCATAGTCCAGAAGACCTGGGTTTATTCATTTGTGGGACTCTGAGAGAGTCATTTAACTTCTCTGAGTCTGTGGCCGAAGAAAAAGGGAATTTGCAGAAGAATTACATAATCCAGTTATAGCTACAAGCAATGGGCTCTTTTATTCAAGGGAAGACCCAAAAAGGAAGGCCACAGACATGAACAAAAGAAACATAACAACAAAAGGAGGGGCCGAGATAGCCTAACAAACTACACTACAATGAGATGACTTACCTCTCTATATTAGGGTATCTAATTGACCTCATTCACCTAGAAGCTGAAACTGACATCTCCAAGGCAAGAATTATCAAAATTCAAGGAGAATATACAAAAAGGGTTATGTCCAAGAAATATCAAACATGGTCTCTAAGGCTGTGATAGGAAGAGGGAAGTTCATGATGATTTGGAATTCCTACATTTTTGTTTCAAGGCAGATGAAGGGTCACACTAAGAAGAATCATGGAAGCTCTAGAATGTAACACATGGTAGTTCCTGGGAGCTGAGGATGGGGAAGCACATCCCCAAAGTACTAGAATCAGAGTTCCTCTGAGGTTTACTAGGGAAAAGAGCTGTCCCACTTGAGTGTGTCCTTCTGATTGCCTGTCCCTTAGGTCATAAACAGGTAGCCACTAAACAGGAAACTACAAGTCTCTGGCTCATATTATCTCAAATATCAAAGTTTCCATATGTAGTGGGGGGAGGGGAGAGGGATAAGAAATGTTCTAGAGAAAGAGCAATACCAAAGGGAAGGAGGAACAGATAGAAGGAGGGGAAATGACTAGGAAACAGATAGCCAGTTGGATAAAGATCAGTTTTTCCATACTGTAACAGAAATGGCAATAATACCTACTGATATGAGGATCAATGCAATAATGCAGGTAAGGTACCTCACAAATCTTTAAGTGCTAGATAAATTCCAACTAAAATTATTCTCATTATTATAACACTAATGTCAGGATAGCAATACTAGTGAGATAAAGGAATGACTTCTGTCCCCTACTCTGCCCATCTGGATCACTTAGCAAATAACCTCACATTGTTGTCAAATCAACATGAGATAGCAAAGTAAGTATTGAAATTGCAGATAGAAGAGGCTTGGGTCCTAATCCTGACTTCAGATTCATTAAAAAAGTGATTTTACAGGGTGGCTAGGTGGCACAGTGAATAGAGCACCAGCTTTGGAGTTAGGAAGACCTGAGTTCAAATCTTAACTCAGCCACTTAATGCTTACTAGCCATGTGACCTTGGGCAAATCACCTAACTCCACTTGCCCTGCCCTTCCCCTCCAAAGAGAAAAAATAAAGTGATCCTGGGCAAACTATTTAACCTTCCTCAGTTTTCTCATTTGTAAAATGGGAAGAATATTTCTTTACGAATATGATTTTGTGAACTTAGTAATGTTATATGAATGTCAGGTTTTGTTATTAGTAATGCTACCACTACTATCTCTGAAAACAGATTACAAGATATAGTTCCATATAGTTCCATTCAAAAGACTTGCCATTTCAACCCACTGTTTTCCATGAAACTACTATTGGAAGAGTTCCCTTGAGGTTCAGAAAAAAGAGCAAATCTTATAAACTTTTTCACAAACTGTGGTTTAAAATTTGGAGTTTTGGGGGGGAGTTCCTTTTTGGAGAGGGGAAGTTGGGGTTAAGTGACATGCCTAGTTTTGTGTTAAATGTCTAAGTCCAGATTTGAACTCAGTTCCTCCTGATTCCAGGGCCAGTGCTCTATTCACTGTGCCAACTAGCCACCCCATGTGTTTTAAAATTTAATGAAAAAGACTCCAATCTCTGTAGTGAATTGGTCACTAAATTTCTCACTGTTGTTCTTCATGAACCAAAAACACTATATCAACACTCAAAAATAAGTTCCTTCAACAATTAAGCATTTATTATATTCCAGGCACTATGCTAAGTCTTAGAATACAAGATAAGCAAAAAGAATGATATAGTTCTCCAGCCCTCCAAGAGTATACATCCTCATAAGAGAAGACAACACAGAAAGAGCCAAGATGGTGGAGCAAAAGCAGGGACTTTCTTAAGCTCTCTCTTAAACCATTCCAAATACCTGCAAAAATAACTCTAAACAAATTCTAGAGATATAGACTCCACAAAATGATAAAGTGAAACAAATTTCTAGTCCAAGAGGGCCTGGAAGGCCAACAGGAAGGGTCTATCACATTGGGCTGGGAGTGGAGCACAGTCTAGTGTGGGCTATACTGGCATAGACAGCATTGGAGCAGGCCTCAGGGGACTGAATCACTGGAAGCTGCGGTGGTTTCCAGGCTTTTCAGCCCACAAATGCCAAAGACAGCACAGAAGGTTATTGGGAAAACTCTGTGGAACCTGAGTGAAAAAGAATAGTGGTGTAGCACCAAACCCCAGGGTGGCAGAGGTGGTAGCAGCAGGAGTGGCAATTGGAGCTTTGGCCACACAGAAAAGGTGGGGGATCCAGTAGCTAATACAAAATCTCAGAAGCCAGGGACAGTACAACTATCTCTACTCCCAGCTCCACCCCCTGTGGAAGCAGAGTCATACCTTGACAAAGTTAGAAAGTCTAGTATTTGGCTGGGAAGATAAGCAAACAACATTAACAAAAACCCAGACTATAGAATCTTACTTTGGTGACAAAGAAGATCAAAACATACAACCAGAAGAAGACAGTAAAGTCAAAGCTCCTATATCAAAAGTCTCTAAGAAAAAAATGAATTGGTCTCAGTACATGGAAGAGCTCAAAAATATTTTTTAAATCAAGTAAGAGAAACAGAGGAAAAATTGTGAAGAGAAATGTGAGTGATGCAAGAAAATCATGAAAAATGAGTCAACATCTTGGTAAAGGAGACACAAGTAAATACTGAAAAAATAGCACCTTAAAAAATAGACTAACCCAAATGGCAAAAGTGGTACAAAAAGTCAATGAGGAGAACAATGCCTTAAAAATCAGAATCAATAAAATGGAAACAGAGATCCAAAAGCTCACTGAAGAAAACAATTTCTTAAAAATCAGAATGGAGCAAATGGAAGCTAATGACTTTATGAGACATCAAGAAATCATAAAACAGAGCCAAAAGAATTAAAAAATAAAAGATGATGTCAAATATCTCATTAGAAAAACCATTGACCTGGAAAAGAAATCCAGGAGAGATAATTTAAAAATTATTGAACTACCTGAAAGCCATACTCAAAAATGAGCCTAGACATAATCTTTCAAGAAATTATCAAGAGAAACTGCCCTGTTATTCTAGAACCAGAGGGTAAAATAGAAATTGAAAGAATTCACCAATTACCTCTTGAAAGAGATCCCAAAAGAAAATTCCTATGAATATTATAGCCAAATTCCAGAGTTCCAATGTTGAGAAAATATTACAAGCAATCAGAAAGAAAAAAATGCCAGTATTGTTGAAATACAATCAGGATAATACAAGATCTGGCAGCTTCTGTATTAGGGCATCAGAGGGCTTGGAATATGATATTCTGGAGGTCAAATGAGCTAGGATTAAAACCAAAAATCTCCTACCCAGCAAAACTAAGTATGATACTTAAAGGGGGGAAATGGATATTCAATGAAACAGAGGAATTTCAAGCATTCTTGATGAAAAGACAGAGCTGAATAGAAAATCTGATTTTCAAAAACAAGAATCAAGAGAAGCATGAAAAGGTAAAAGGGAAAGAGAAATCATGAGTGGCTTGTTAAAGTTGAATTGTATATATTCCTACATAGAAGGGTGATATTTGTAATTCATGAGACTTTTCTCAGTATTAGGGTAGTTAGAAGAGAGAGAGAGAGAGAGAGAGACAGAGAGAGAGACAGAGAGAGAGATGGCACAGGGTGAATTGAATATGAAGGGATGATATTTAATAAATAAAATTAAGGCATGAAAGAGGAATATATTGGGAGAAGGAGAAAGGGAGAAATAGAATGCGATAAATTATCTCACATAAAAGAGGCAAGAAAAAGGTTTCATAATGGAGGGGAACAGGTGAGAGATGAGAGGGAATGAGTGAACCTTACTCTCATCAGATTTGTCTTAAGGAAGTGAACAACATATTGTAATAGCAAGCACCCAAGCAAACCCAGGATGGCCTGTTGCATAAATTCTTTGATCTGCTTTTCTAGAAAAGACTGCTCAAAAGGGGTTAGCAATCCTACATTTAATTACATTCAATAATTCAAGGGAAAGATCAGCACCCTGAACATCAGAGAAAATACAAGTAGAGAAATTAGCATAAAGACCAACAGAGAAGGCTCTGACTGCCTGAATTAAAGCAATATTGCTATACACTTTACATACAACAGTGGATCAAGAGAGCCTTTACATCTGAGCAGTCAGGGAGTCTGAACATACAGCTTCTCAGAGTCACCACCAGGAAATCAAACAGTCCTTCTCATAAACAAACCCCCAAAGCTAAGTACACAAAATCATATTCGTAAAGCAATATTCTTCCCATTTTACAAATGAGAAAACTGAGGAAGATTCAATAATTTGCCCAGGATCACTTTATTTTTTCTTTTTGGAGGGGAAGGGCAGGGCAAATGGGGTTATTTAACAACTCATAGTATATATACATTTCTCAGAATCAGAAGGCATCACAACCCTTGTGACTTAGTACCTAATTAGGTTAGTATCAAAGGTGTAGAAGCCTTTCTACAATCAATCCTCCCCTAAGCAAACTTCTTTTCCAGCAAGTTTCTCCCTCAATGGACTCTATGTGATTCAGGACATATCACAGCTGGGCATATAGGCCTATTAATAGGGTAGGGAAGATCTTATTATCCTATTAACATTATAAATATATATTGAATTGGTTATCTTACCCTACAGGAAAGTAAAAGGAAAGGGGATAAAGGGAAAGGGGGGGGTGATAGAAAGAAGGGCAGGTTGGGGGAGGTGGTAGTCAGAAGCAAACACTTTGAAAAGGGTCAGAGTTAAAGGAGAAAATAGAGTAAGTGGAGGATGGGATAAAATGGAGAGAGATATCTTTAGTCTTTCACAACATGACTGTTATGGAAGTGTTTTGCATAACTACCCATGTATAGCCTACACTGAATTGCTTGCCTTCTCAATGAGAGTGGGTGGGGAGGGAAGAAGGGAGAGAATTTTGAACTCAAAGTTTTAAAAACAAATGTTAAAAATTGTTTTTAAATGCAACTGGGAAATTAAATACATGGGCAATGGGGTATAGAAATCCATCTTGCCCTACAGGAAAATAGAAGGGAAGGGGATAAAAGGGGGAGGAGGGGGGAGGAATAGAAGGGAGGGCAGACTAGAGGAAGGGGTAATCAGAATGCCTGCCATCTTGGTGTGGGGGAGGGGCTGAGATGAGAAAATTTGGAATTCAAAATCTTGTGTAAATGAATGTTGAAAACTAAAAACAAATAGATTTTTTTAGAAAGAGAAAACAACATAAAAAAAGAGATGAGACTTGTGGGTGAGGTTATATTCATATATAGCTATATATACACAAATGAATGTGTATGTGTGTTTATAGAGCTCCTAGGTTTTATTTTAAATTCTCCAAGCATAGAACAACAACAAAATTCAAATAAATCTTCAAAGAGGTGTGTTTATTTTCTATATAAAAAGCAGGTGGTGTAATGGAATTTCTGTCAGAACCCTTAGGTGGCTCTAGAAAGAGTAGACAATTGCATTATTTAACTATGTTTACATAACATCAGAGAAGAAAGTGAGAAAAGAAGGAAGGAAGGAAGGAAGGAAGGAAGG
>JAQQSW010006901.1:0-13838 GCA_028646575.1 Pseudocheirus occidentalis | reverse complement strand
AGATTGTGGGAGGGGTCTTACAGTGGGATCAATGTTCTGGGCTGGGGGGTAGGGACAAAAAGGGGAGAAAATCTGTAACTCAAATCCTTGTGGAAATGAATGATGTAACCAAGAAAATAAATTAAAAAAAAACATTTATTAAAAAAACAAACAAAAAAATAGTGACTATGTTCTTCTTGTTCAAACAAGTTATTAAAAAGTATGGTATCTCTACATGCATAATATCTTCATTTGCATTTCATCTTTTGGGTGGAATTGGTCTTAACAGATGACTAAACTTTCATTATTTATAGGAAAAGTGCTGGCCTCTCAGATTTCTCTGACATTAAGAAGATAATTCCATAAAAATTTGTGCTAGGTTATGACCAACTCTTTCAATGAGACTTTTTTTGCTTAACCACCCAGTATTTTCTGGTGGTAATGACCTGTTCCCAAATTACTCTCAGAATCTTCATTTTTAACAAACTACAAGTCTAAAAAATTTCATGATTCTTTCATTTGCTTAATACTTGTTTTGTGATATATTTTCAGTTAAGGTATGCTTATTTTGCCAAGGAAGTTTTGTTGGAGCTTTTGGGCATTTGAATTTTTGTCCTCTTCATCTAGTGGTAAATGGGTTCAGCTGTATATCCAGTTTTATGTCTATTATAATTCATTACTATTGTCTTGTGAAATGAAATCTAGAAACCAAAAGCAATTCTAGAATGTTTTTATCTGTTTTATTCATGTGCTCTAAGAACATTTCAATCTTGCTGTGATTTCTTTGTTGAGGAAGTGGTAATCTTTCTACAATTGCCTTAAAAAGAGTCTTAAGCTTGATTTGTATTTTATGAGAATTAATATTGTGTGAGGATTTTTTCAAAGTTTGTTACAATCAATATGACAGTTTTGAAAATATACATTAAGGCTTATGTGGTATAGATGTTAATTGCCTTAAATGTATCATTAGCCTAATTTTTAGATGGCAGTAAATCTCAATGTATTCCACCATGACTTTCCCATTAAAATCTTTGTGATCTATAAGAATATTATCATTAAATTATAAGAGTGCATGTTTCTGCCAAAGACATATTTAAACCTCCCTGAATTAACTTGTGTTAATACTGAATTGATTTTTCTTATTGATGAATCTTTATTATTTTCCCTAGTATAATCTAAATTCCTTGACAGCATCCAATTTTAAACATCTTTATATCACTAGCACCAATCACAATGTTTTGCACTTCACAGGTACCAGAGAAACATGGCATGAGTGAATGAATTTAAACAAATTTTTGCAAAGTAGAGAAACACAAATGATGAAAAGGCAGCATAAGGTGAAATACATACAAATATAATCCTATTTTCAACTCTATTTCTTTTCAACTTGGATTTTTTAATTACTGATTCATAAGTTCAAGTGTGTTTAAATTTTATTTGTTCATTTTACCATTGTGAACTCTTTTAAAATAAATTTTATGTAAATAAATTCCATCTTTATTTCTTTTTTTGTTTTTAATTGTGCTGCCATATTTCCTGTCAAGGCTGAAAACTCTTTCCAGAAAAGGACTTTTTCTTCTCATATTTAAGGAAATCTTACTTTTACTTAAGTTGTGGGAATGTCTACTGCTTGCTAAGTTACAGAATTGTGGATACACAATTGTGTGTGTGTGCTGAAATTAATAAATTGTTTCCCTCTCTGCATTTATGTATGTGAATACACCCATACCATACCCAATGTAATGGTAATTAATTTAAATTTGAAGACCCCTTTTTGTTATGTCAAGTAAGCAGATAATTATCCCTTAGTTACTTCTTTGAAAGGTACAGAAGGTGTGGACTCTGTCTCCTTTTGCTGACATAACAGGAAGTGGTTGATTGAGACAAGAAGGCAACATGGGTGTGCGTATTTAAGAAGATCCCAGAGAAGAGACAGTCAGAATCAAGAATTTTTACCCCTGGTGGAGAAAGTAGAATTGTCCCAGCATCTGGGAGCTGGGCTGCTACTGGACTGAGAACTGAATTGCAGTTTTCTAGAGATCAGAATCTGGTGAAGGCTAAAGTTGTTGCCGAGAAGGCTGCCTGGAAGGCTGAGAAGGCCACCTGGAAGGCTGAAATACCTTCTGGGTACTAGGGCCAGCCAAACTGCTGGAGGACTGAAGAAGCATGACCAGGATGTTAAGACTTTGTTTGTGAGTTGATTGATCCTTGAGTTCCTGGTAACAGAAGCTGTGAAGGTTTTGAGATGGGCTAGACCCTGTGAACTTCAATGTGGAACAAGAACTGCACAGAGGACTGGATAAGAACCTGGAAAATGTCTGCCTCTGAATACAGGTGACTGTTTTGTGGATTTAGGTAGGAGCTGGGACCACGGAAGGAGATTCAGGGAATCTGAGAGACCACCCCAAGTCAAGATGAAGAAAAGGGCTCTCTTTGGATATTGAATGTGTGATGAAATTGAAGTTTGCTAGACACCAAAGAGTGGAGGGTTTGTGTAATTTTCTAATGATTGTATTTAGTGATTAATGATACTTAGTGACTGATTGCTAGATAAGTGACTGATTAAGTTAGCCTATGATTACCCCAGGAGTGGAAGGCAGACTTGTATTGTGAAATGTTTGAATTATTAAGTAAGCAGGCAAACTTCTTCAGGGATACTAGATGATTATGGTTTTGTTCTTTGTTCTAAATACTGTGACCACTTTGGTGAAAACTATGTGGCCATTCTAATGTTAAGCTATTGTGAACACTATATTGTGAATTTCTGTGATAAGACATAATGTTGTGACTATTATACTGTACCTTGATTTTTTGAGAAAGTTTGCCTTGAATTGTTATGGAATAAATGGTGTGTTCACTATACTGTGTAATCAGAACCTTAACAGCTGTTCACAGTAGCATTCTTTTGGGAAGCTGCTTGTGCATGGCATTACACCAACACATATGCATAAACACACACATATATGCATAGATTATACATCCTTATACATATACACATAAGTGTGTACATATATGTATACTTGCTTGTATATACAGTCATATTGTTTCTTAACAGCTAATTTCTTTCTCTTTCTCTTAATTCACTTTGCTAATTAGTTCCTTTTTCATGTTCAATTTTCTTTAAACAGCCAGATCATCCAAATTGCAATTTTCTTTGTTAAAAAGAATGGCAACTCAGGATATCTCCTTATACCATTTTTTTTCTACCAGCATCAGGATTTAAAGTGGAAACAAAAAGATTCTCCATTGAGTATTACCTTAATCAAAAGGAAGCATTCACAGGTCTGTGTTTTAGGGAGACCTATTGGATTACATCTCTTTGATGTTTCAACATATCATTCCAGTTCTACAAATGTAAAGGTCAGGAGAAGGGCTGCTAAATTGAATTGTTATCCTTTTTAATCTTTCTTATCATGTAGTGATAATGCACTGTTTTACTTCCCAGGAGATTTATATTTAGTATTCAAAAGAATGAAACATGTACATTGTGCTGGTTCATAATTGGATTCATGACACTGGCATGATTTTTCAAAAGCTCACTTTAATTCTTTGCTAATGTTATCCTTATTATTAAGAATAAAGCTCTTATAGACATCATTTTAAGTACAAATTGGTAAGTAGACTACTTCCTCTAATCCTCATAATAATATTGTGATTGTTGCTATACTCATTTTAAAAATAAGAAAACTGGACCTTAAAGTAGTAATGTGAATGGTTTCAGGTCCAAAAGTTAGAGTGTAGTACTTATAGAATGGTTTCATGAAGGATAAAGGGATTAAAGAAGGAATAAGGGTAAAAGGGCCATAACTCAAAAAATAAAAAAACTAGAATATTCAAAAAGGAAGAAGAAATAATGGACACAATCCTTTTTATCAAAAGGTGTAAAAATGATAATTTAAGATTAGCAAAAAAAAAGTTTAAGGGAAGGGAGAAAAAGGAAATCAACTACTTAATGAGAAAAAAGTGTGATAGAATTAGATAAGAAAATTAAATAAAGAATAAGAAAAGAACAAATAATTGAAACAAAACTCTAAAATTGGAAAGGGGAAACAAATGGGGGAAGATAGGAGGAATTGAGATTGAGGAGAAGAAATACCTTGAGAATATGGTGGCCCTTACGTAAATTGGGCTAAAATTACTGTGGAGACAACATATTGACTTTTGAGAGGGAAAGGGAAAATCTCAATTGGGAAAGAAAAATATTAAAGATAAATGAAGGGCAACAGAAATTGAATTCCAATTTAAGAATATGTAAAACAATCACTTAAGATTAAAAAAAACAGATTTAATGAATAAGAAAACAAAAACTTATTATCTATTGCTTACAGAAAACACCTGAAAACAAAGAAATGCACAGAAGTAAAGTAAATGGCTAAAATAGAGTTTCACAATCTGCAGCTTTGAGGCTAGAAGCAGCCCTATAGGTCCTAAAGTGTGGCTCGTTGAAAACTTAGTCATTTTAGCAATTTAATCAAAGGTCACACTGGAGGAACTAGAGGGCCACATATAGCCACAAGGTCACAAGTTCCCTACCCCTGGACTAGAATGAACTGCAAGATAGGTTGTTGGAAGAGAGGCAGAATAGTTCATTATTCATTGACATGAGGATTTGTGCAACTATTTTGGAAAGTAATTTAGAATTATGCAAATAAAATTACTTACATGTCCATGTACTATGACCCAGAGTTTCCACTAGTAGGCTTATACCCCAAGGGAGTCATAACTAAGAAAACATGACCTATGTAAGAAAGGAAAGGCATTTCTTTATAATAAGTATTTATCAGGCCCTATTCTAAATATTTTACAATTATTACTTCATTTGATCCTCACAACAAAACTGTGAGGTATTTTCTATTATTATCCACATTTTTCCAGTTAAGGAAACAGGTAGACAGAAGTTATAGGAATTGACCAGGATCAATCACATAGAAAGTTACTGAAGCTAGATTTGAACTTTGGTTTTCTTAACTTTGGGCAAAGTACTCTATCCACTGTAACAACTAGCTGCCTTCAATGCCTGCCAAAATATTTTAATAGCACTTTTTGTAATATAAAATAATTGAAAACAATGCAAATGCCCTTGAGTTGGTGAATAGATAAATAGATTATGGTTGTGCATATATGCACACATACACATACATGTTACTTTGCTATAAAAATGAATACGTGATTAAAAAGTAGGCAAAGATTCATAATAATTGTTATGGAAAAAGGCAAATGTAGAAGGATAGAATAACCAAAGCCAAGTCAAGAGTGAATGTTACAAAATTAAAAACAAAACAAAATTACAAGCATTCTGTAAAAGAAGGGAAACAAAAGGACATCCCTTCCCACCTCTTTGCAGAACTGGAAGATCCACAGTTACGTTAATGAAAAAAAAATGGTGTATTGATCAATCAGGCTGATTTTTTCATCTCCTACTCCGTGTGTGTGTGTGTGTGTGTGTATACACATATATATGCATGTGTGTCATGTTAATGGAATCAGAAGATCTTCCATGCCCCTTTCTATTGGCACTTAGTAAACAGGCACTTAGTACCTCACTTGGGAGGTACACTGTACTCCTTGGGAGTATTTAACACCTTAACAGAAAGGGGCAGAATAGGGAGGAGCTATACTGTATATAAGGAAGAGAACCAGCAAGACAGTCAAATTTTCTCTCAGTCACCACTTGGAGACTGTACCTTTTTGCTGAGATCCTCCTTCTGCAACTTTTACAGAGAACTTCCAAGAACCAGGTTGAGCAGCAATCATGAGTGAGAGAGGGATCCCTGATTGAGGGAGCCTGTTCAATTGTGAAGGCTTGGGAATGTGGATGTTCACTGCATTAACCATGTGTATCAACTTCATGACTACTATGACGACTTTGGATTTCTGGTTTTGGGACTTGTCTTTCTGGTTCTGGGACTCAGTTTTCTGGTATCTGAATAAAGACTTTGCCCTTCATGTGGAGAGTTTGCTACATTTTGTGATTCACAGCCATACCAGCATATTCATAACCACCATGGGTGTTGTGAATATTGCATTATTGATACAATGTTCACACACACATATATGCATGCATGCACACACATATATGTATGTATGTATATAGGACTCCCTTTGAGAGGTAGGAGGAAAGATATTGACAGAAATCCACCTGTTATAACGACATCTATAAAAATTAAGAAAATGAGAAAAAAACTTTATCAGAAAATTTTAATACATTTAATGAACAGCTAAAAAGAAAAGCTAAAATTTTAAGACAATATGAAGAATAAAAGAAATGGACACAGAAAAATTGCCAAGTAAAATAAATTGAAAAGGATGCAGTACAATTTTTTAACCTAGAGTTCATACACTTTTTAAAAAATTTAATTTCAAGCTATGTTTTATAACTGTATGGGCAGCTAAGGGCAAAGTTGTTAGAATATGAGGACTTGAGTCAGGAAGACATATCTTCTTGAGTTCAAATCAGGTCTATGCACTTACTAGCTGTGTGACCATGGGCAAGTCATTTAAACTTTTTTTGCATTAATTTCTTCATCTGTAAAATGAACTGGAGAAGCACATGACAAACCACCCAAGAATCTTTGCAAACAAAACTCCAAATGTAGTCATGAAGAATTGGACATCACAGGAAAATGTCTGGATAACAAAACCTATATTTCAATGCAAATTTCCTTTGCGATCTTATATATTTTATTTGTTTAAGCATATTATTCTGTGGTGTCCAAAGACTCTCAGGCTACAGAGGCCTGGCTAGCAAATTAATTTTAGAAAATAGGACAACTTTGAATCAGGAGAATATAGAAAATTTCTGATAGCCAAAAAAAATAAGTCCAAAACTCTAAAACTCAATTTGAATCAAATAAAAAATAAAATCTTAATAAAATGAACAACAGTCTGGTTACACCTTTGGAGGTGATTTGTACTCCAACTTATATTTAAATCTGAACATCAGAAGGTTTGGATCTGATCTGTAGCTCTTGAGAGCAAATTTATATCTAAGAACTTTACCACTTTTCCCTCTGATTCACTTGATCCTACTGTCTTAAATTATATTCTATCTGTATAATCAAAAGATGATAACATGAGTGATTCCTAAGTTACTGGCATATTAAATGTTTGTGCTCTACAGAAACCCCTCACAGACTATAATACTAAAAATACCAGAAATATTAAAAAAAACCACATACCTTATGAGAAGGGGCAGGAAGGTGTTGCAGAGATAAAGCCTTGGAATTGTAGTCTGGCAGAATTGAGTTTAAATCTGACCTTGAACACTTACTAACTATGTTATCTTCAGCAAGATGCTTACCTGTATTTGCCTCAATTCCCTCATGTGTAGAGAAGTAAATGGTATTCTTCTCCAGTATGTTTGCCAGGAAAGCCACAAATGGAATCATAAAATTTCAGACATGACAAAAACTACTGAATAACAACATTGTCTGAGGAGAAAAAAATAGCAATGTGCCAAAATGGCCCAACAGTGCAAACAATTGAATATGATATAATAAATTGACAAACAATGAAAAATTACTATGTCTGCTGTTTCTTTATATGTTCCTATGTAAATAGGCCTAGATATCTGGTGCATCTCTGTTCAAGTCCTGCTTTGTGACATATTTTGACTGGATAACCACTGGCACGTCATTTAATTTCTCAGTAACCCAGTAAACTCTCAAAAACATTGTTTTGTATGGTGTACATATATGAAGGAAACAAGACAGGCAAACTCTACCAAAATTCCCCTAGAAATGTGTCAAATCAAATTCTGAAATAGCATAGCTAACAAAAGATTGGGGTGCAGCATCCTTTCAGTATAATACAACTTAGGAGGTCAGGAAAAATGTTTGGAACAGAGGAGTAGATGTCATTCAGAGTGGTGGTGATGAGTTCTGAATCTCTCAGCCTAGACAGGATTGGTAGTCAGGCAAATGGTCACAAAAAAGATATATGCAACCCTTCAATGGCACTGGTCATAGGACTTGACACTGTTTGGCAACTCCATTATATATAAAAACCTCTGGTTCACAGTTGCAATGCAGGGAGGAACTCTTATGTTTAGTCACAAGTGAACAGGGACCTTAACCAGAATTTCAGGGCACAGAGATGGATTAGTGCTTGTGTCTGCCAGGTAGCAGGGAACCTAGCCACAGTTACAGGCCAAAGAGAATTGCTATATCTTTTAACTGTAGGAGATCAGGACCTTCCCGGGAAGAGATCAGAGTATAGGCTAGGAGAGCAAGGACCCATCCACACCCCATTTTACATTTCCTTTGAAGCACTAAAAATTTATAGGACACTAGAACTAGCTCTGAAAAGAGCAGTATGAAAAAAGTCTGAAACTTCCCACAATGCCTTCCCACTTTAAGGAAAAGAGAGCCAAATATTAATATAAAATTAAATGAAGAAATGAGGTGGAAAGTGAAGAAACATTAAGAAAAGAACCTGACCTCACCTGCTATGGTGAGAGGAAAGATTAAACACAAGCTCAGAAAAAGGCAACAATGTGAAAGCAAGCAAAAGCAAAACTTAAAAGAAAAAAATGCAAACTGGGCATAAGCCCAACAAGAATTCCCAAATTTAAAGAAAGATATAGTGGGGGTGGAGCCAAGACAGTCACATAGAAGCAGCAAAGATTCTCAACTCCTATACAGCCACCTTAAATACCCAGAAAATATGACTCTAAACAAATTTTAGGGCTCCAAAACTCAAAAAAAATACAGAAAACACATCTCTGGCTGAAGGCAGCTAGGCAGGTGGGGCTCATTGCAGCAGGCTGGGAGCCGAGGCCACCCAAGCCTGAAACCCCGGCTTAGGCCCAGGGCAGTCAGGAGAAGCTGGACACTACAGTAGAGTGGATTGGCAGCACCTGGGGCAGTCTCCACACTTATCAAGCCAGAAGAAATAAGTATAAGAGAAAGGTCAGTGGAATTCAAGCTAAATTTTGGGGAAAAAAAAAGCAGGCGGGGCCAAACTGCCCCAAAAGCAAGGAATCAGCCCAACCTGGCTGCTTCAGAGCTGCTGGCCTGTGAACCATGGGGGGGAAGCAACTGATTAAATGCTAAGGGCTCTTACACTGAACAGCTTGGACCCAGATCATGGTCTTGGGTGGTGGTCCTGGGTTGCACTTTCAGCAAGCCAAAGCTTGTGGGGGCTGCAGCACTCCCCTAATAGCTCTGGGAGGTGGGAAAACTTCAGCAATTTGGGACAGAGCTTTCCCCCCTGGAAGCAGAGTTTCACAGAGCTAAAATATCAAGCAATTAATTGACTGGACAACATGAGTAAAAGGAAGCAAAATAAGAGCAGCAATAAAACTCTAGAATCCTTTTTGGGGACAAAAAGGATCAAAGCATGGAATCAGAGGAAGACGACACAGTAAGAACTCCCACAACAAATGCTTACAAGAAACATGAAGATTGCATACAAGCCATAGATAAGCTTAAAAAGTACTTTGAAAACCAAATAAGAGAAGTGGGGAAAAAATTGGGAAGAGAAATGAGAATGATGCAAAAAAGAGTCAACAACATGACTGAAGAGAATAACACCTTAAAAACATATTAACTCAAATGGCAAAAGAGGCCAAAAAAGCCAATGAGGAGAAGAATGCCTTAAAAAGTCCAATTTGCTAGGTGGAAAAAGAATCTCAAAAGCATTCTGAAGACAATAATTTGCTCAGAGTTACAGTGGAGCAAGTGGAAGCAAATGACTTTATGAGAAACCAAGATACTATTAAATAGTTACAAAAAAATGAAAAAATGGAAAACAGTGTGAAAAATCTCCTTGAAAAAACCACTGACCTGGAAAATAGATCCAGGAGAGACAATTTGAAAATTATTGGTCTACCTGAAAGCCATGATCAAAAAAAGAACTTGGAAAGTATCCTTCAAGAAATTCTCAAGGAAAATTTCCCCTGATGTTTTCAAATCAGAGGGCAAAATAGAACTTGAAAGAATTCACCAATCACGTCTTGAAAAAGATTGCCAAAAGAAATCTGCTGGAAATGTTATAGCCAGATTTCAGGAACCCCCTCATCAAGGAGGAAATATTACAGACTGCCAGGAGGAATCAATTTGAATACTGTGGAAACACATTTAGTATAACCCAGGATCTGGCAGCTTCTACACTGAGGGATCAAAGGGCCTGGAATATGATATTCTGGAGATCAAGGGAGCTGGGATTAAAACCAAGAGTCACCTACCCAGCAAAATTGAGTATAATGTTTCAGGGGAAAATATGGTCATTCAGTGAGGTGGAAGACTTTCAACCATTCTTGCTGAAAGAACCAGAACTGAACAGAAAATTTAACATTCAAACACAAGAAGAATGAGAGGGAAAACATGGGAAAGAAATCAAAAGGAACTTATCAAAGTTGAACTATTTACATGCCAATATGGAAAAATGATAATAGTAACTTGTCGGGTTCAGTCAGAGAGGAACACAGACATGCACACCAATATGATGAATAAGCTGGTTCAGTTTATTGATCCTGAAAGATTGCTTATCTACCTTTCACATACATGAGAAAATACATGTTTTTACAAGAAGCTATGTCGGAAAAACGGATGTTCTCACAGAGCACAGAAATCAGCAAAATTCATATCTATAGGCAAACATCTTAAACAACCTTTGTTTATCTGGTCAGGCTGTCCTGTTCTGTTCTGTTTAATGTTCTCCTTATCCTGTTATTCCTAAACCTAGCTGGGCTCCACGGAGTCTCGTGATCTTAAGTTGTTATTCTCATAACCTTGAGCTGTTTTTCTGCAGATGTTAGCTGGGGCCTATTCTCACGGTCCCATTTTGATCAAGAGCTTTTCTTAACTCTATACATGCCACAGCGTCTCCTCCCTTTTGTTTAAAAAAAAGGATGTACAGTTCTTTCTAAGGACTTCTGACAGCATTTAAAAATATAGGGCCCAAAGAGGCAAAAGAGTATAATCACTACACAGGGCGTTAAGATAGGTTTAATAATATCTAAAAGCCAACTAGGAAAACCTAAGGACCCAAACCAATCCTTTATAAAATCCTTGTGAATGGTCAATTTTTTTTGATTCTGTAATAACCTTATTCTATCATATACTGATTTACTATGATCAGAAATATTAAAACAACACATGCCTTCCAAATCCTCACATTTATAGATCCATTTTGCCCAAGAGCTTTTCTTAACTCTATACATGCCACAGCAGTAACTTATGAAACTTTTCTTAGTATGAGTATTGGTGAATGGGTTACAAATGTGTGTGTGTGTATACCTACATATATGACTATATAGGAGGGTATATATGCATATGAATACAAAAAAGATATAGTGATAAAATAAAAAATGGAAAAATAAATGAGACTAATGGGAGAAAAATATAAAAAAAGAAAATTAAAAGCTTCATAAAAGAGGCACAAAAATGCTGAAGAAAATAATACCTTATATTGGATAAGGGGAATAGTAAAAAAAAATCAGTAAAGAAAAGAACTTCTTAAAAAGCAGAATTGACCAAATTTTTAAAAAGTTACAAAAACTCATGAAAAAAATTCCTTAAAAAAGGATTGTGTAAGTAGAAGCCAATAATTCTATGAGACATCAAGAAATAATAAAGTAAAACTAATAAAAATGGAAGAAAATATGAAAATTCTTTGGAAAAACAACTGATATGGAAAATAGAAGAGAGATAATTTAAAAATTACTGGATTATCTGAAAACCATAATCCAAAAAAGGGCATAGACATTATGCTTCAAGAAATTATTAAGAAAATATGTTCTCAGATCTCAGAATCACAAGGTCAGTTAGAAATTGAAAGGATGCACCAATTACCTCCTGAAATAAATCTCCAAATGAAAGTTCCCAAGAATATCATAGATGAATTCCATAGCCCCCAGGTCAAGGAGAATATACTATAAACAGTAAAAAAAAATCAAAAAACAAAAACAAAAGAAAAAGCAAAAAAGTAAAAATCATTCAAATATCATGGAGCCAGCATCACAAAATATTTAGTAGTACATGAAAGAAAAAGAGCACTTTGAACACAGTATTGTAAAAA
Source organism: Pseudocheirus occidentalis (assembly GCA_028646575.1). Lineage (NCBI taxonomy): Eukaryota > Metazoa > Chordata > Mammalia > Diprotodontia > Pseudocheiridae > Pseudocheirus > Pseudocheirus occidentalis. The sequence goes on along the minus strand of JAQQSW010006901.1, from coordinate 1,838 downwards.
GGAACTAGGATTACAACCAAGAATCACCTAATCGGCAAAGCTGAGTGGGGTGGTTTGTGGTAAATATATAAGAAAACAGAGGAATTTCAAACATTCCTAATGGAAATATCAGAGATGAATAGATATTCTGACCTTCAAACTCAAAACCCAAGAGAAGCATAGAGTTAATGAAGAAAGATAAATCATTAGAGGCTCAGGGAGGTTAAACTGTTTACATTCCTTTATCACAATATGATACTTATAATGTCTAAGAACTTTATTATTATTAGGGTGCTTAAAAGAAGTCTACAGAGAGGACACTGATGTAAATTAATTATGTTTGGGTAATCTAAAAAGAAAAAGAAAGACTGACAAAGAAAGGTGGCCTGGAAAAATAGGAATAGGAAATAAAAGGGAAATCTACCTCACAAAAAGATCAATGCAAGCAAGAGTTTTTACAGTTGAGGGAAAATGGGGGAAACAACATTTGTACCTTCCTTGCATTGGAATTCATTCAAGGAGTGGAAAACATACACACATATGCAGACATTCACACATATAGATATACGCCCATACACATACATGCACACACACATATGCACATATTTATATACACATGCATACATAAACATGCCTACTCATCTTGGCATTGAAATTTACCTTGAAGAAAAATGAAATGGGAGGGAAAGGGGATATGAAAAAGTAAGTTTATAAACAGGAGAGAAGATTGATTGAGGTAGTGGTCAGAAGTAGCACATACATTTGAGATAGGATCAGATAAAAAGAAACACAAAAGGATAAATAGAATAAAATAGGATTCAGGGAAGTACACACTAATCATAACTTTGAATGTGAATAGGATGAGCACATCCATAAAACAGAAGCAAATAACAGAATGGATTAGAAAGTAAAATATAACAATATGTTGTTTACAAGAAACACACTTGAAAGAGAAAGACACATAAAGAGTTAAAATGAAGGGTTATTAGAGAAACTATTATGCCTGGGTTGAGGTAAAAAAGACAGGGAGAGGAATCATGATCTCAGACAAAGCAAAAGTAAAAAGTATACCTAAGGGGGGTGGAGCGAAGATGGAGGCTTAGAAGCAGCAAAGCACCGCAGCTCCCTCATAAACGCGCTAAAGAAACTCATAAAATGGGAATCTAAACAGATTTTCAAGCTCCAAAACTCTTCAAAAGACAGAAAGCACATCTTTTGCTACAGGCAGTGCAGCAGGTGGGGCTCTTCGCAGGAGTCTGGGAGCCATGGCCAAAACCCAGGGTAGGGTCAGGCCCTGGGGCATCAGGTGGGGAGCCGCGTCTATATGAGAGCAGATTGGCTGCACTGGAGGCACAGTTAACACATTTATCAGGCCAGAAGAAAAAAAAAGGCTAAGAGAAAGGTCAGTGGATTTTGCTAACTCGGGAGGAGAAGAGCAGTCCAGCCAAACTGCTCCCAGCGCAAAGAAGCAGTGGGAGGCAGCTATAGCAGCAGGAACAGCAGCAGCGGCCTCCACTGGGCTGCTTCAGAGCCCTCGGCCTGCAGATAGCAGAGGGGCTGAGGTGATCCATCAGGGCCAACGGCTCTTCTGTTGAGTGGCCTGGATCTCAATCGTGGTCTTGAGTGGTGGTCCTGGGGTGTGCTTTCAGTGAGCCAAAGCCAGGGGGGGGGGAGCTGCAGCATCCCACTAATAGCTCCGGCAGCTGTGAAGGACCCAGTGATTTGGGACAGAGCTTTCCCCCTCCAGGAAGCAGAGTACCACAGAGCTAAAAAACCAAGCAATTAATAGACTGGCCAACATGAGAAAAAGGAAGCAAGCTAGGAGCAGCAGTAAAACTCTAGAATCCTTTTATATGGAC
>JAQQSW010006900.1:0-13838 GCA_028646575.1 Pseudocheirus occidentalis | reverse complement strand
GAAGGAAGGAAGGAAGGAAGGAAGGAAAGAGAAAAGGAAGGAAGGAGAAAAGGAAGGAAGGAGAAAAGGAAGGAAGGAGAAAAGGAAGGAAGGAAGGAAGGAAGCATTAAGCACCTACTACGTCCCAGGCACTATGCTAAGTACTTTATAAACATCATCTCATTTGATCTTCACATTAACCCTAAAAGGTAGTTTAGTATTATTCCCATTAACAAATGAGGAAGCTGAGGCAGACAGAGGTTAGGTGTCTTGCTCAGGGTCACATAACTAGTAAACACCTAAACTAGAATTTTAACTCAGGTGTTGCCCACTTCAAGTCCATCACTCTTATTCACATAGTCTCAGAATCATCAGTTCCAGTTCTTGAAGGTTAAGCATTTGATCATAAACTCCCTAAGTATAAGAAATGTGCCATTTTTCAACCTTGTAACTCCAATATAACATAGTCCACAGCAATTAACGTCTGTCAATGCAAAGCTAATAAATTATTGCTGAACTGAATTGAGCAAAACCAGGCTGTGGTATGACATGCTGACTCAGTCACTGTGAACCTTCACTGTGAAGCATCATGGCAAGAGATAATAGTCATGGTCTTTAGTCCATGAGACTAAGACAGCTTCTAAGAACCCTGGAAGGCAAATCAGTAACTCAGCAGAACTCACCAGACCACATCAGTAGCAACCAGGAAAGTCCATAGTAGTAGGAAAAGAGCATAGCTCTTTAGCAAGTAAAGACCTTAAAAGCCATCAAGTTCAGCCTTGTCATTTTGCAGATGAGGAAACTGAGGCCCATGGAGGTTAAGTGACTGGTTCAAAGTCATACAGGTAGTTCCTTAGTAAATACTTAGGGATTGAAAAGAGCAGGATATGGCAGCAAAGACATGGAATTTGGAGTAAGAAGACTAGGCTCATTAAACCACTTTAATCCCATATATGGATCCAATATAAAATCTTCCAGGCTCCCATCCTGGATGACCACAAGGCTTCAGGATATTTTCAGATCTCACTGTCTCATATGCAAACATTAGTACCTCTACAAACCAGTTGTCTTTCAATTACTGTGATCCCCCAAAACAGAGGGAGTTTCAATCCATATGCAAATGGGGGAGAAAGATTGTCAGATTTGTATACCTGATTTTGAACCTTTTATTACACACAGTTTGAAAGGATTCTTCAGCTGTATTCTCTCCTCACCTCTGCCTCTTATAATCTCTAGAAATCTTCAAAGATTGACCCCAGCTCTATCCTCTACATGAAGCTATTCTTTATCTCTCTTTGCTGATAGCGTCTTCCTCAATCCCACAAAAAAAATTTATTTTGTATATACTTATATGTGAATATGTTGCCTCCCCCAATAAAATAAAAACCTCATAAGGACAAGGACTGTTTCAGTCCCAATACCAAGCACAGTGTCCAGTATATAGGAGGCAGTTAATAAATGTTTTGGATTGATTGATAGTTTCACATACATCAATTTTGTCTCTCCAAGGATATTATAGACTCCTAAAGAACAGAGACTTTGCCTTTGACTTCTCGTGTGTCTCATGCAGTCAAACAATGAGGTTAGTATTCAATAAATTTCTATTCAGAGGTCACCACCAAGTGATGAGGACTTTGTCCCAGGCACCATAGTCCTGGGGGCTTCTCTTCCTCACAAGGATTTGGAACACGTCATCACTATAGAGAAGATTCTCCCTCCTTGGTAGAAGTACCATTCATCCCCGCACCTTGTCTCTGGTCTTCTGCTAGCTTGCACCACCTGATTATAAACTGCTACCCCCATGGTACTATTGCTTCCTCTGTAGAGGAGGGAAAACAAGACCCAAGAAAGGGACTCTAAGGCAAGGGACCCCAAGGTAAGGGCTCTGTTCTCTCTGAGACAAGATGCTCCTTTCCTGGTGTAATTCACCTGGAATTAGACTGTCCACAATATCAACTTCCCCTTTAAATGAATTTGCCCCAGGCACAATTGTGCCTATATATGACCCTGTGCCTACTGTCAATCTGTTGGTCAAAAAGCATTATTTAGCACTTATGTGCTAGGCTCTGGGATAAGCAATGGGGATACGTGGTCCCTGCCCTCAAGGGGCTAACATTCTTTATGCTATGACAACTTGCAAATAATTATGTACATACAGGATATAGAAGAGAATAGATGGAAGGTCATTTCAGATAGCAGATGGACAAGAGAATAGATGGAAAAATCATCCCAGAGAGAGGGACAGCAGGATGGCACAGTGGATAAAATGTTGAACTAGGAGTCAGGAAGACATCTTCCTGAGTTCGATTCTGACCTCAGGCGCTTACTAGATGTGTGACCCTGAACAAGTCACTTAACCCTGTTGACCTCAATTTCATCTGTAAAATGAAGGAGAATGAAATGGCAAAACGTTCCAATATCTCTGCCAAGAAAACCCCAAATGGGGTTATGAAGAGCTGGACATGATGACTGAACAATAACATTACAGAGGGAAGGCACTAGCAGTGGGAGGACCCAAGAAAGACAAGACTTCTTGCAGACTGGGTTGGCATTGAGCTTTGGAGGATGCCAGGAAAGTTCAGAGGCAGAGATTAGGAGGGAGAGGGTTCCAAGAAGAGGGAGGCATCAGGAAATGGAGAATCATTCCAGGAAGAGCAAAAAGGCAGATGTCTCTGGATTGTAAAGTATGTAAAGGAGAGCATTGGTTGGCGAGAAGCACTTTGATGGTGTGCAAAGATGAAATTGAAATTAGAAGACCCAGCTTCAAGTCTATTTGGATAAGTCACTTCATTTTGACCAACAATTAATCAACAAGCACTTATTAAGTGCTTAGTGTATACAAGGCACTGTGCTAAGGACTGAGGATAAAAAGAAAAAGTGAAAACAGGACCTTTTCCCAAGGATCTGACATTCTCTGGGTCCCAGGTTCCTCTTCTGCAAAATGATGATTAGAAATGTCTATAGTAAGGGCCAACAGAGATATTGACTAAGGGAGTGGAGTGTTTTGCAATGCATCATACAAAGTAAGGTATTATTTATTATTCAAGAGCTACAGAAGTAATCATCTGCCATCTAGATCTGGAAGAGACATATCAGGCCCAAGCCTCTAATTTTAACACAGAAGATGACTGAGGGCCAGAGATATCAAAGGACTTGCTCAAAGTCACCCAGGGATTAGTCAGTGAAGATCAGATATTCAAACCCAGACCCCTGACTCCAAATCCGGTCTATTTTGCTCTGCCTAACACGGCTTCTTCCCCAGACTGCTGAAATGACTCTCACAGGACTCCTGTGAAGGCTCGTTCATTCTGCTATCTCAGCTGAAGCAGCCCCCACCCAGTCATGCTTTCATTCTTTGCTGTCTCCAAGGTTACTCAATGCATCACTTTAAAAGCAGAGAGAACAGAGTTGCTTGCTAGCTCTTCTCTTGCTCTCCAAGTAAAAGGAACTGATCTGGAGCAGCATGTAATCAGTGACCTTGCAGTTACCAGCATGGGTCTATGCATCTCTGCATCTCCCAACACAGCAGAACCATCACACTCACCTTGGGCTGCGGTGGCCATCCTCAGGCTTTGTGGGCATTTGCCTCTGACTGCCCAAAAAGCCTTGCTGCAGTTTTAGGCATTCATAGTCAAAGGAGCCCTTGGCACAACTGTCTCTGCTGTCTCTCTGCATCAGTCCTGTCTGGTCCCCAACGTGGAGGCATGAAATTAAGGCAGCTAGGCACATCTCTGCCCAATGCAGCTATCACCCAGAGAGGGATGTGCAATCCTGCAGGGTTAAAGCAATCTGCCTGCACGTCAAAGCAAATGAAATACTTTGAGAGCTCCTTTCAGGCTCCCTAGTGTCGTTTCACAGTATGTCTGGATGGACCTGGTAAATGGGGTGCAGAGTCCCCACTGAGTCTTTTATATAAGCCTCCTTCTTAAAGGATGTTAGAGGATTTGTTAACTCCAGCTGAGGAAACAGAACCTCAAAAATGGAAAGTGTCTTCATGTTTCAGAAACAGGGACAGTGAAGGAAAAAGGAAAGTCATTTTTCCCCTGGGTTTTCCTTTTTTCCTCACCCCATCTTTCAGTCATCCCCATGTCCTTCCCAGTGACTTCCAAAAGCAAAGAACATTTTGAAGTCTATTGGAACCTGGTCTTTTCTTATAAAGGCTGTGAACCCACAGTGGGGGCTAGTGGCTATGAGTTTGGACACAAGACAAGAGACAGCAATGATCTTTTACCTACTTAACCAAGCTCCTATGTCACCAAGACACTGGGGAAAACAGTACTCTGATGGTCCTCAGAAGCATGGCTTTGCACCTCCTCTGTAGGAAGCTTTCATTATTTGATTACTTCCCCATGTGAATAGGTTACATTAAACAGCATCAGCTTGCTAGGTCCCTCCTAAGTAAGAATTATGAACTATTTGAGCTGGAACAGATGTTGAAGACCAACAAAAAGCTTCACTCTATAGACAAGGAAGCAGGCCCATGGAGGTGAAATTATTTGCCCAAGGATATACCATAAATTAATGGCAGAAGTGGGAGTTAAATCCCTCCCAGTTCCAAAGCAAACCCAATTTTAGATGTGCTGATACCACTGAGAGCATATGGTACTTAAGGAGAAATAATATTTCTCTGCTAATGCTCAGCTCCTCTAAATGATGTGTCTCAGAACACTGCCTGTCTCATATAGAACATTAGGTTCGTGGAACATGGTAGGGAAGGCTTTAGAGAGGTTACCACCTTGAATGTCACATGTAAAGAACTCCAAGGGACACATCCCAAGTTCCACCCACATATTCCCAGAATCACGATTTTTCCCTACAAATTCAAGGGCAGAGGAGAGGGTAATGGATAGTGGCTGGATTCTTCCAGTCTGATCAGTCCTGAACAAGAGGTGAAAAAGCAAGTCCATACTGAATGACCAGAGGCTCTTTTATCCCTGTCCCTTAGGACATCTGCAAACCGATGCTGCCTTTCAGGGTGCCTGATATGGTAAGTGAAGAAGGAATTACTAATTCCGTGTTCCTGAGCAATCTGGGACTTCTCCTTGGGTAGATTTTGTTGTTGGTTCTGGGGAGGGGTGAATTGGAGTATTTTTTCCAGGAAAAATAGCGCCACCTGCTGAAATTCACTATGGGCAGAAGCTATGGTTTTCTTGGAAATTTGTCAGCTACTGCGGAATTTTTCTATCCTGCTTGACTCCTAAAGAAGACAAACCTCCCAGTGCAATGAGGAAGCTGGCACTGTTCCCCAGCGCGGTCTGAGTCAGCCTTCCTCCCCTAGCACAGAAAAGTTCTGTTTTAACCCTTACGTGCCTTCCTTACTTTCTCTTATTATTTCCAGCAGGGATTTCTGAGGTTGTGACTACTGTACTTGTATATTTCAGAGATTCCTTCTCACTTGGACTCTCAAGAACTTCCATCACTGTGTCTCCTACAGTGGTTTGGGGCTTCCCATCGAGCTTGGATATTAGAGAAGAAGTTTGGTGTGGGAACAAACTGGGTTTGAATATTGCCCCTGGTGGCTAGGTTCTCCTGTGACCCTGGGCACATCATTTTTTATTCCTTGGGCATCCACTTCCTCATCTGCAAAATGGGGGCATGGAAGTCATACCAAATGGCTTCTAAGGTCTTCTCCACATATATGACCTTGAATTCAATTTCTCTCCACTACTACTTAGGTGTGATTGTCCAGTCATGTCTGACTCCTCATGACCCCATTTCGGATTTTCTTGGCAAAGATACTGAAGTGGCTTGCCACTTCCTTCTCCAGATCATTTGACAGATGAGAAAACTGAAGGAAATAGGATTAAGTGACTTGCCCAGAGTCACACAGCTAGTAAGTGTCTGAGACCATATTTGAACCCAGGAAGATGAGTCTTCCTGACTCTAGGTCTGGCATTCTACCTACTGCACTGCCTAGCTGCCCATGTGATCATAGGCAAATCATTTACTCATCAGACCTCGGTTTCCTCATCAGTCAGAAGAGAGGAGAGGGGGACTTGAAGAATTTCTGGCATCTGTCGGATGGTCCATCCTAATGCTGAGCCCGCAAGTTTAGGAAGCTCAGCAAACTGGATAAAATCAGTAGATGCTGATTTCTGCATCCAGCTGGGGCTAGGCCTTTTTCCTTCGCAGACAGCAGCCCCATTCCCAGTAATACTGTGAGCTGCAGCCGCATTAATTTTGGAAGTTGAATTCTGCTGAGCAGAGGAAACAAAAGGGAATCATTTTCCTTCCAGCTCTGTTCTGTAACCTAGCAGTGTGTGTGTGTGTGTGTGTGTGTGTGTGTGTGTGTGTGTGTGTGTTGGGGGTGATGGGAAAGCATTGGAACCAGGAGGTCAGGAAAGAAGGTGAGAGTATATGGCTCCTGAAATCCTTTGGGGGCAGGGGAAGGTCCTGGCAATAAGCTTCTGATGAAACAGATGAAGAGGTGAATACTGGAGTACAGAGAAAACTAGAAAAAGCAAGAGGAAGCCAGTACACAAATGCAGAGCCAAGTGAAAGGCTCTATAACTTAGGAAGGATCTGGGTGGAGGAGAGAGGGACCACAAGGCAGTGATACGGAACAGGAAGAGTCCAAAGAACTGTGTTGGAGGTCAAACTCTGAGTGCTCTTGGCTGTGTGATCTTAGGTCAGTCACTTCACCTAAGACTCAAGCTTCTTCATTCAAGAATAGAGGTCATGCTTCTTGTAATATCAACTTCGTGGCCCTGTCTAGTCATCAAGTGCTATGTAAATGCATGCTCTGATTCCTAGGCATGGGAGAAAATGAGATTCTGGAGTCCACCATTCTCAGTTTATTTTATAAACAGCAGAATATAGATTATTTATGACTTTTATAGATCCTATCCATGGGACTTAGTCTGAAAGTGTCCATACTTCTACCCCCAAAGAAAAGCTGATATCAGCCCTCTTCTCCTAGTCAAATTCCAGCTCACATAATTACATTCTGTTACCTTCCATTACCCCTGCAGTCTGTGGGGGCAAAGATGACTCTTCCCTCATGCATCCATTCTGACAAACGATAGAGCTTTGGAGTTCTAAAGCCAACCAAAAATGCACCAGCTTTCAGTGAAGGGCCTAGTCACACTCCACAATGTCTGAGGGGCAAAAGGTGGCACAGCCAGGCTGTGAAGCTGCCTCTGACATGCCTTTCCCCTAGTGACACCTCCTTTTAGGGTTAATCTGATTTGCTTCTGATGAACAAGCAGGGGCAACAGATTCTCTGTAGGTGTGACTTGGCATACACGTTTGGCAACCGGACTGTGGACTTCTCGGAGGGACACTCCATTACTCACTGCTTGTGAGGCCTGCCATGTGCTGAGGCGGCAGAACCTTCTCTTTGCCAGGTAATTTGGAAGGCCCCTTAGTAAAGGCAGCTGGTACTGAGCAAGGTAGAATGCGCGCGTGTGTGTGTGTGTGTGTGTGTGTGTGTGTGTGTGTCCATCCTTTCAGCAGACAGGCAAGTGAATGACCCATCCAGACAAATGTCAGGGAAACTAGGGTTCATTTTGCCTAATGTGACAATATAAAACTGTGCTTATAGGCAGACATCTTACCCTGAGCAATTTGTAGGAGTGACTTGACAATAATACTGATAACTGCCTTGACAATTCCTAAAGAGGCTGAAATCAAGCTCAAGAGAGCAAACAGCGTCTGAAGCCCTGGGCCAATCACATTGAGACCTCCCAAAGCCAGAGCTGATAAGCTTGAGCAGGAATCTTCCAACACGGTGCTCCAATCCCAGGCAAAGACTTTCACATCCAACCTGGAGGCATTTTGTTGTTAGCATCAATTTCTGTATGAAAGTATTCTATCATACAAATAATAACTGGTATCTTGGTAGCATCTTAAAGTTTACAAAGACTTTTACAAACATTTGATCTCATTTAATGCTCACAACAATCTTGTGAGATACATATGGCAAATATTATTGTCATATGGGAGAGGAAGAGGAGAGGAGGGAGGAAGGGAGAGGGAGAAAGAAAGGGAGAGAACAAGAAAGGAAGAGAGAGAAGGAGGGAGGGAGGGAAGGAGAGAGACAGAAGGAGGGAGTAAAAGAGAAGGGGGAAGAGAGTGAGGGAGGGAAAGAGAAAAGGAAGAAGGGAGGAAAAAAGAAAGAGAAAGAATTCATTAAGCACTTAGTATGTACCAGGCACTGGGGATAATTCAAGCAAGTCCCCACCTTCAAAGAGTTTACATTACAGTGGGAGAAGACAACACATCAAGGGGAGATGGAAAGGGTAGGGGCTGGAGGGGCAGGCTGCAGCATAGGGAGGAGTCAGCAGAAAAATAGTGTAAAGATCTGGGCCAGGGCAATTTAAGGCAAAAACTCACCTATCAAGCCAAGGGACTTCAGGTCAAAGTCTAAGGTTCTAGGAAGGAAGGATGACATTTGGGGAGCAGAAGGCAGGTTGTGGATGCAGCTGGAAATGATGAGTAAATGGAAACTCAGGACTGAGTGTATCACTCAGGGTCATACAGCAGCTGAGTCCAGGTTTGAACCCAAGTATTGCTGACCAATACTGTTGACTTACTCTGCTCTACCACACTTCCCCTAGACTCATACCTGAAATGATCAAAGGACATTTTTTGTCATTTTTTTTAGTTCTATTTCCCTGCCCTAGTCATATAAAAGGGGTTCCAGTGTATTTAAAAGTTAAGGAAATTCAACCAAAAATTTTAATGTGAATTTCTTAATAAGATAATTTGCTAATTCTAAGCTGAGGGCCTTTTCACTGTTGATGATATCCAATTTTTCCTGTATATGTCTTATTTATACATAGTGGTTTGCATATTGTCTATTCCATCAGATTCTGAAATCCTTGAGAGCTCCCAATCTTTTTTTTCTTTTACTTTTATTTTCTGCTGGCACATTGTAGATGTTTAATAAATGCTTTTTGACTTGACTTAGCCTAAGGCTTGCATTGCCCATATGAATCATATATTAAAGTTAAAATGATCCTTAAGGAGCATCTAAACCAATCCCCTTATTTCCTGATTTTACAGATGGAGAAACTGAGGCCCAAAGCAGATATATGTAGAGGGAGGAGATTCCAGGCAGAGACAACAGAGGGTGAATGAAGGCATATAGGCAGGGAAATTTCTGGGTATATAATGGGAACCGTGAGTAGAACATAAAAGAAATGCCAAAAACCTATGGTTTTCTCTTTTTATCACTGACAAAATGAAGTGGAGGGGCAGCTAGGTGGTGTAGTGAATAGAGCACAGGCCCTAGAGTTAGGAGGACCTGAGTTCAAATCCAACTTCAGATGCTTGACACATTTACTAGCCATGTGACTTTGGGTAAGTCACTTAGCCTCAAATGCCCTCCAAAAAAAAGGGGGGACATGGGCTAGAACCCCAGGGAACTTAGTGCTTCCCAAAACATACTCAAGACAAGAGATTATTGTTGTTGTTCATTCTTTGTTCTCAAAGAGGACCAATGACATCAGGAGGGTGATGTCTTGCAAATGAATTGGATTTAAGTGAAGCAGGGCTGTGCAAAGTAATCAGCCTCACTCTCTCTGGAGTCATCAAAATCTCCAGTGGTAAGACATAAGTCAAGATGGCTTTTGATGGCCCTAGAAGCAATGAGAGACCTTGGCCTTTTTAAGCTAAGGTCTTTCCCAGGTCATCACCAGATCAAAAGCAAGGGAGGATCAGGGCATATCTCCATAGAAAAGTGTTACCTCTGAGGGTCCCCATCCCTTTACTTCTCTACTGCAAAAGCTTGGGAAATGGTAAGCGAAGGCTAGTAACTGTCTCACAGTCACACCAAGGCAACTGTGGGTATTAAAGGAATGAAGTCAGCATTCTGCGTAACTACAAAGACTCAATGGCTACTCTTCCAAGGTGAACCAACAAGACATTATTGGCAAGACTGCAACAGCCCAAGTAGGAAATAGGAGTGGGAAAAGGCAGCTCAGAAGAGCGCCTCAGAAGGCAGCTCATCAGCAAGGTATGATGCACTAGCCTTCTTCATGTTCTGCCCACAAGTTGCAGAGTTCTACAAGGGAGAATCTGCCCCTAACCCCAATTAAAAAACAAATGAGGACTACCATTTTTAAATCAGTCTGACAGAGACCAGGGAGCCTAGCCCTCTACTAAAGCAATAAAAGTAAAGAAAGCACAATGGGGAGATGCTGGCAGCCTTGGTGAAGGACATCTGGCTGTCTTTAATCCTTTTCTTGCCCCCTGACTAACAAGTAACCTCGGACATGTCAACTACCGCTCTCCAGTTTTTTAATCTGCAAAATCAAGACATTGGACCAGGTAATCTTTAAAGTCCCTTCCTAGTCTGTGACGTGTACTGTCTTAATTTTGACATTGCACTTTATTCTTCTGAAGGAGACCCTGGTTCATTCAGGCATTCACTTATTGTCTACTGAATGCCTCCTATTGAGTGGCACCATGGTAGGACCCTTGGGGGATGAAGGCAGTCCTTAAGGAACTACTAATTACTAATGATCAGCACACAGAGTAAAAGTGAGAGGAGAAGGGAAGGAGAGAGAAGTGCCCTATCCTTTCCCTGAAATACAGAGGGTTCATAATTTGAGTAGAGCCTTGAAGGTATGATAGCAGATCTTCCATATCCTGCTGCTTCGCCAAACTTTTCACCTTAAAGACACTTTTCAATCATTCTCCTCTACTCATAACCATACCTTGTTTGTTCTCCTTCCGTGCCTTTGCTCACACATTATAGGTTCCCTGGAATGCTCTCTCCTCCACTTCTATGTCAAGAGGCAACATGGGACGTTAGAAAAATTGATTTTGAGATGGAGGGACCTGGGTTCAAATCTCTCTGCCATTTTGTGGACCAAGGATTACAGATATAGAGTTGGAAGATATCTTACAGACTGTCTAATCAAATACTTGACCAAGTCAACTACCTAAAGGCTCAATGGAAAGAGTACAGGAATTGGAGTCAAGAAGACCAGAATGTGAGTCCTCTCTCAGAAATCTACTAGCTGTGTGACTCTGGACAAGTCATTTAATTACTCTTGAACCTAGTTTCTTCATCAGCCAAAAAAGGGGGTTGAACTTTATACTCCAGATTAGACACCACTGAACTACAAACAACAATCATGTCATGGGGAAGAAAACTGGACTCAGAGTCAGGAAAAGTCTGCCTTAGAACGGTCCTGCATTTGGCACTTTCTGATTCCATGATCCCAGGCAAGTCCTCTCTGAGCTATTTACTGAACTCCTACAGTGGATGAACAGAGTCTAATGAATGAATGAAGAGCATTTATTAAGGCTTACTATGCGTCAAGCACAATGAATATGAAAAAGGACAGCTAAGTGGATGGAGCAGTGCACCTGGGGTCAAGCAGATTGAGTTCAAACTCTTAGGAGCCTAAGCAAATTACTTCACCTCTAGCTGTCTCAGTTTCCTCATCAATAAATGGGATTACTTCCCAGTGTCACATGGATAAAATTAAATGCTTCGCAAACCTTGAGATGCTATATAAATGCCAGCTGTTGTTATTATTAAATACTAAAGTCAGATGATCCCCAGCCTCAAGGAACTTACATTCTAATAGAGGGAAACCACACAAAGAGGGATCTAGTGGCACTTAGAGGAGAGAAGCAGATACCCACAAAACAGGTGTACACATAGGCCTACTAGGCATCAATCTGACACTAACATTTTTAGCTTGGGAGAACAGAAGAATAATGACACCTGGAAGACACAGGGATGTCAGGAAGAAAAGTTGGTTTGGTTAGAAGGGGGAGGAGTTCTATTTTAAGCATGTAAAGTTCAAAATAACAAAAGAACATCCAAGAAGAAACATCCATTAAAGAGTCAGAAAGAAGGGTCTGGAATACTAAAGAGAGATCAAGCCCATTAAAGTTAACCTTTGGAGACAGAAAGAGGAAGAGACATTCTATGTGTGATTCATTTTTTGTTTTTCAAGCATGTCTGAATCCATCATTATGCAATTTGATCCTGACAACAGCCCAGTGAGGTAAGTCAGTTACATATTATTCTCATTTAAGAGTTGAGAAAACCAGCACTAGGAAGGTCATGGTTTGTGCAAAATCACAAAGTTAATTAAAGAAACTAGAATTTGAACCCAGCTTAACACTGGGACATTTGGTGGACTAGGAAATGGCAGAAGGTGGAAACTTCTAGTAGGTCTCTGATCTCAAGAGTGGCCATCAGTGAAGGAGAGAGAGTTAATGTTGATTGGGCTTATATTGGTCCGGGCCACTGTGGGGTCACATATAATCATAATAACAACATATTTCCTTCTCTTTGCATAGCACTTTTCCCACAAAAGCTCTTACAGTTAGACGGGACAAGTACTTTTAACTTTAACTCTGTTTTCCCTATGTAAGGATGGGTTTCCATTGGTGTAAAGAAGATTTGGACACCTCTAGAATCTCTGAGAGGAAAAGTGATAGGTTATGAGCCTGGGTCTCCATTGACTTCAGGTCCAGGGATTTTTTATAGACTCACTCTGCCAATAAGCCTGAGTGATGTCAGGCTCTCCCTTAAGACTCTGGAAAGAGGTCCTCTCTAACTGTGCCCAAAAATGTTCATAATGACAAGAGAAGCCACTACATCTAAATCTTTCTTTGTATTTTCTGAAGCTTTTTCACATGCATTCTTTCCACAGACCATCTTCACAGCCCTTGGCTGTGAGGTACGTAGAGGACCTCTCATCGTTCCCTTGGCATAAATGAGGAAATGGTATTTATAGAGCACTTTCTACATACTGTCTCATTTAAACCTCACAATAGCCTCATGCAATAGATACTCCAGATACGATTGGCCCCATTTTATGGATGAAAAAACTAAGGCTCAAAGTATTCAAGTGACCTGCACGTGGTCATGCATCTAGTAGATAAAAAGGCAGAATTGGAACCCAGATTTTCCTAGCTCCAAGTCCATTCAACAGTCAGTCAGTCAGTCAGTCAATATACATTTATCAAGTACCTACTATGTTTCAGGCACACTATCATCAGCTAACATGACGCTGAGCCTTAGAGCACACAAGTGACTTGCTAGTGAGGAATGGGACCAAGACTAGACCACATGTCTCTGGGTGTTTTTGCTACTTCCTGTGATGAGCCTATAAACACACACTAGTGTGAGATAAAAACCCTTCTCTGACACAGCCCAGTCCTTTGACACATCCCAGTCTGCTGCCCCCATTTGTTAACATGGGTGGTGCTGCTTGTTAGAAAAAGAAAATTTAAAAAGAAAGAGAAAATTGCTTGACTCTGTCACTGTGTATAGGCTGTAATTTTCTGTGAAATCCTGCTCTGTGTGGTTACTGTGGCAACAAGGAGCCAGCCACATTCTCCAGAGCTGCTTTCATGCCTCCTCACCAGCTTTCTGAATCCAGGGAGCCATAAATACACTCAGGGCCTCAAACACCGTTAGTTCTGCTGGTCCAGGCAATCATGACACTTGGTGCCTAAGGCTCAAGTACAAGAAGGCAAGGGACTCATTTTACTGATGAGAAAACAAGTCAGGATCTGAACCCAAGCCACTGATCCCAAATCTAGTGAGCTTTCCACCATACCACCCCATACTACTTTCTGGTTTGGTTTTCTAAGATGAATGACAGATGAGGTCCTATATGGAGGCAGGCAAGAGATTATCTAACTAGCTCTTTTCCAATCATAGGCATCTTAGAGATGTGACTAATTCTGAGCATATAGACCCTGTAAGGCAAAGTAGAAAGAACTTTAAATTTGCATTCCTGAGAGAATGCTACTGTGAACAGCCTTTAAGATTCGGATTACACAGTATTAGTGAACACTCTGTTTATTCCATTACAAAATCAGATTCAGTACAATGTTCACAGTTTCAGCAGTTCACAATATTATATACAATCTTCAGAACA
>JAQQSW010006899.1:0-13838 GCA_028646575.1 Pseudocheirus occidentalis | reverse complement strand
CTTTGGCTCACTGAAAGCGCGCCCCAAGACCACCACTCAAGACCATGATCCAGACCCAGGCCGCTCAACACGAGCCCTTGGCCCTGATCAGTCGCCTCAGCCCCCCTGTTATCTGCAGGCCAAGGGCTCCGAAGCAGCCCAGTGGAGGCCGCTGCTGCTTTTAGCCGTTCCTGCTGCTACAGACGCCTCCCACTGCTTCCTTGCCCTGGGAGCAGTTTGGCCAGATCCACTCTTCTCCCGAGTTAGCAAAATCCACTGACCTTTCTCTTAGCCTTTTTTTCCTTCTGGCCTGATAAATGTGGTAACTGTGCCTCCAGTGCAGCCGATCTGCTCTCCTATAGACGCGGCTCTCTGCCCGATGCCCTGGGGCCTGACCCTGCCGCGGCTCCCAGACTGCTGCGAAGAGCCCCACCTGCTGTGCTGCCTGTAGCAACAGATATGCTTTCTGTCTTTTGGAGATTTTTGGAGCTTGAAAATCAGTTTAGAGTCCCATTTTATGAGTTTTTAGCGTGTTTGTGTGGGAGCTGCGGTGCTTTGCTGCTTTCTATGCTGCCATCTTAGCTCCGCCCCCCCTCTTCTGACTTGTTTAGCTCTATAATAACATACTCTCTAACCTGTTCATTTCCCTCCTGCCTGAGATTCATAGCATCTGAGAACAATAAGATCCTTCCAAGATCATTAACCCTATCCTACCACCTCTGGGTAGGACTACATTCAAATCTTGCTGAGAAGGTGGCCCTAATCTCTTAGAGATTATGAAGGAAGAGTATTCTACAGCCTTTTCTGTCTTAAATTGAAAGTTCTTCCTGCTCTTTAGAGAGGCAGCATAATAGAATGCAAAAAGCAATGGACTTGGAGACAGGAGAGTCCTGGGTTCAGACTGGTCCCTTTATCTCCTCTTTTCCCTCCTCCTCCCCCAGAGCAACTGTTCGACACTCAGGAAAGACACTCACCTACTTGAGCCTCAGTTTTTTCATCTGTAAAATGAGAATAATCCTTGAAATGCCTGTCTCACAGTGTGATTTTTGAAGATCAAATCAAATGATGCGTGTTAAGTGCTTTGCAAACCTAAAAGTACTCTACAAATTTAACTGTAATTTCCCTTGTTTTATTTTCTTACTTAACTTCCTCATCTACAAAATGGAGCCAGTAATCTCTTTAAAGTGGAATGGATGAAATGGGGAATTAAAAGTGTTTGAAGGATACTTTGGGAAGAGTTTCCTTTGAGGAAGGTGCTAGAAAAATGGAATATTTACTTTCTTTATATGTAAATGTGTACATTTACATAGTAAAATAGATGATTTTTGGTAGATAGATGGTAACCTTTTTTTTTTTTTTTTTTTTTTTTGGAGGGCAGGGAAATTGTGTTGCTCAAGGTCACATGACTAGTATGTGTTAAGTGTCTGAGGCTGGATTTCAACTCGGGTCCTCCTGACTCCAGGGCCAGTGCTCCATTCACTGCGCCACCTAGCCTCCCCAAGACAGTAAGCTTCTTGAGTGCTAGGACTATTTTATTTTTTGTCTTTGTATTTTTAGGACCTAGCACTCTTCTTAGTGGCACATGGGTGCTTAAATAATGTTTACTTATTGTAAGTATCCGAAAGAAGTTATCAACAATGAAAACAGGTCATTTTGCGTGTTTCAGATCATTAATAGTAAGAAAAATGGAAATGACTGAAAATTTGTAAACATAGCAGAACAACAGCAACAACAAAAACCCCAGGAAAAGAGAGAGTGTGAGAGTGTGTGTGTACTTGTACATGTACAGACTTTGAGAAGACAGATAAGCACTGTTGGTAGAGCTGTGAATTGGCCCAGTCATTCTGAATATGAATTTGAAATTATATAAGAAATGTGACAGTACTCTGCACACCCTTTGACCCAGTGATCCCTTGCCTCTCCAAGTCAGGAAGGTCAAGGTCCTATATATGCACAAAAATAGTCAAGAAGCAAGCTTTATGGTAGCAAAGAACAGAAAACAAAACAAGTTCCCGTAAATTGGACAGTGGGTGAAAAAAATAATGACAAATGAATGTAATGTCCTATTACCATTTTTAAAAGTTTATTTTTTTGTTCTGAACTTAAAACACCAAAAAATACATTTCCACACACAAAGCAGAACACCAAAAAGAAGATTCTGTTTGAAACTGAACCTTGATTTTACACTCCTTGCTTCCAAGAAGTATTTAGTAAATTCTACACATAACTTTCAAAACTATCTTACATAAGATGCTTCTGAAACTCTTATTTTTTTCATCACTATTGGTAACACCCCTCCCACTCTTGAACAAATTAACTGAGTGGAGCTAAATGAATCTACACAGTGACAATGTCCAGAAATGTAGGTCTCTGCACCCTGACATAGACCTGACACCTTCTGACGGGGAGTGGGTAATACGCTTCATCATCCATCCTCCAGTTAGATATTTCTTTGATCAGAGTTCCTAAGTCTTTAAAGGTTGTATACCTTTACATGTAGTGGTCCTGTTATAAATTATTCTGGTTCTGTTCACTTCACTCTGAATCGATGCATACTACACAAAATTTTTGGAAATTGTCTTTCATCAGTGAAGTAATATTCCATACAGTCATATAACACAGTTTATTCAGCCATTCCCCCATTTTTTAAGAGGCAATCTAAGGTATCCCTTAAGATTCTAGTTCACTCACCCACCCCACTCCCTTCGGGATCAGAAATTTATTTTTTATCTTCTGACTGTTCTCCTAACCACCCCACTCCCTATCTCTGCTTATTTCTCTGTTGAATTTGTTGTGCTTTTTACATCAGTGTGTGTGTGTGTGTGTGTGTGTGTGTGTGTGTGTGTGTAGGGGGGGAAATCAACCTTGCTTTGTCCGTTTCATATTACAGCTAGTTTCATCTTATCTCCAGTTCCCCTCAACTCCCAGTCACTTTTTGTACTTTTTTCATGCCTTTCAGTTATAAGAAATACCAAGCTCCTCCCCCTACTTCCTCCCTTCTACACTAACACATTTCCCCTTTTAATTTCCCTCAATATTCTTTGAAGACATTAAGGTTCTGAAGGACTCTTGTTTCTCTTTCCACCGGTAGGATGGTAGCACTGTGTCATTGCCCCGTCTAGTCACTCAAATTGACCTCTCTGGATTTCTCTGCTCTCTTGTGTTTACATTTCAAAGTTGATAGTCAGCTTTGTTCTTTATACATAAATGCTTGAAAGTTCTGTCTTCCTTTAAAGGTTGCATTTTTACCCCTGTACCTTTACAGGATGACTTATTCTTAATTCTATATAGCACTTAGATGCTATATAGAATTGTGTTGTCTCTTTTGATCCTCACAGTAGGGTAGGTGCTATTATTATTTTTTTACAGATGAGGAAACTGAGACCAAGATGTTAGTGACTAAGGAGGGCTACAAAACTACGAGTAAACATCTGAGGTAGGATTTGAGCTCAGGTCTTTCTGAATCTCTGCCTCCAGCACTCTGCTGCGTCACTTAGCTAGCTGCCTCAGAATTCTACGTTTTAAGCCTATGTATTATGCCTTTGGAAACAGTGTATTCTAAGATCTTCTTTTATTTTTAGTAGAAGCTGTCAGGTTTTATATTATCCTGCCTTGGCGATGGTGGTAATAGTCATGATGGTAACAATAACAACAAGAACTAAGCACTCATAAACTTTGATCTCACAGCAGCCCTGAGAGGTAGGTGCAATTGTTATTTCCATTCTGCAGATGGGGAAACTGAGGCACATAAAAGTTAGATAATTTGCCCAGAACCCCACCGCTTGTAAATGTTCTTAACTCCAGCTCTAGCACAGAGCTCCTCAAGCTGTGTGTGTTCCGTCACTGGGTGCGCACTGGAGCTCGATTAACTTAAGGACTCCTCTTTCCTTTTACCAGTGGGCTTCTCCCTAACTTTTTGGGGAGTGGCAGATGTCAGTATAGTTTCTTATTGAATTTAATGATTGTTATTTGGTCTGGTGGGAACTTGAGGATTTTGCTGGAGTAGGTGTGATAGAGCTGTGATAGAACCTGACTCAGTTCAGGTAGCCAACTTGGCAGGAAGTCAGGGAATATTATTGAGCAGTAAGCAGTAAGAAATGAGGAATTATGAGAAATAGAGTTTTGTATGATATCATGCAGAGTATGATATGAGCAGAAAGAAAAGGACAATACACGTAATAATTAAAACAGTATAGCTGAGTTTACTAGATGGAATAGCATTCATTTTTTAAAAAATTATTTTAAAAAAATTTTAAATAAATTTATTCATTAAAAAATTTCTTTAGTTCTGTATTCTCTCACTCTTGTACTTCCTCCACTGAGAAGGCAAGCAATATGATATTAATTATGCATCTGAAGTCATGCAGAACATATTGGAAAAAGAAGTATAAGTAAAAAATCAGTAAGTCTCAAAGAATAGATGAGATCTCTGCCTTACACGGTGGTGGGCACTGATTCAGGTGTTTTGGCTTTTTTTTGTTCTTTTTCTTTGTTTATTATAAGTAATAATATATGTATATATACATATACATGAAAACATAGTAAAATACATGAGTCTTTTTTTTTTAAAGAAATAAGCCTCTTTAAAGATTTTTTTTAGAAGTACTGACAAATTGGTACTATTTTTCCGTATCCTTCCAGTTATATCTCTTAGTGTTATTTTGCTTGGGTCTCATGGGAAACTTCCTCTAACCTTGATTGTACCTGCACATCTTTCTACTTGAAGTAATACTCACTAAGATCTTCTTTATTGTTCTCCATAATGTTATACAAATCTCTTGGTATCCTAAACCATGGTTGCCTTTGGCTGTTGTGTCTTTCAACTTGGCAAAGAAATTAAATATTTGTTGGCTGAAACAATTCATTTCTTGTCTGTTTGAAGCTCCTTGTTGTGATTATTGCTTCATGTCAGTTAAACTGCTGTAGGAAATGGTGATAATTTAGGCTAATTTATTTTTCTTTGATCATTTCTCAGTTTTTTTATTTCAATAGCTTGTTTGAATAAGTCAAGTTGAAGGTTTCCCTTCTCCCCCAATTTGGTATGCTGATATACTTGTTAACTGATTCAGAAGTGATTCTCCTGTCAGCTACAATTAATTTCCTTTTAAAGGTATAATCAGTTTCATTGTTGTTGTTGTTGTTGTTAGATGGTCTCCATGTATCTTACAACTCTTCTTAAAAGAGATTTTTATAATACATAGGCATGTGGTTTATATCTATAGTCTACAGGCCTTTGTCCTTTTTTGTTTGTTAAACTTAAATCTTATTTTTGAAATATTTTCACTGGCTTCTCATTTGCTTACATTTGCACTGAAGTTACTGACTGTTGAGTAAGTGTTGATTTGGCTTGACTTATTTAAGAAGTTTTTATCTTTTTTTTTTTTAACATTCCCATAAATTTCCCCAATGTCCTAATTTTACTTTACCCCACCATCCCATATAACAAATAGATTTTTTTTAAGACTTAAAAAGAGAAAGAAGAAGAAAAAAAATCAGTATAACTGATTAACACACTGAAAAAGTTTGAAAATAAGTGCAATATATACTTGTGGACCTGGTCCTCTCTGCATAGGTGGAGTGGAAGTGTCTTCTCATATCTCTTCTTTGGGGCCAAACTTGTTTTTTGTAATTTTGCAACATACATTTTTTTAATTGCTTTGTATTGTTCTTTCTGTATATGTTGTCACAGTCATATATATTTTTTCCTTGCTCCACTTATATCACTTTGCATCAGTTTGTGTAGATCTTGTTATGTTTCTCTGTCTTCCTCATTTTTGTTGTTTCTTATAGCACAATTATTACTATTAGCACATTACATTCATGTACCACAACTTATTTAACCGTTATCTAGTCAGTGGATATTTACTTTGTTTTTCATTCTTTGCTGTCACAGAAAAATGCTGCTAAAAGTATTTTGGTGTGTACAGGGACTTTCTTCTTATCAGTGAGCTCTTCAGTGTATAAGCCTTTGAGTATAGCTATAGTTTGTAGATTTATTTTAAAAAATAAAGCGGTATTGTACTTTGTCAAAGGTTTTTATTGCCTCTATTCAGGTTACCATGTATATTGTTATTTTTAATATGATTATATTGATTGCTTTCTTAATGATGAATAACATATTTACATCCCTGATACATAAACCCAGATAGGTTGTGGTAGATGTAGTCTCTTTGACAGAATTTTATTTAAATTTTTAAAAATTTTATTCAACCTCTAGGTCAGATGGTATGGAAATTAGTTCCTTTGTTTATAGATAATTCCAAATTGTTTTCCAAAGTGGTCATACTGATCTAGAGATCTACCAACAATGCACTAGTGTGCTTCTCTTCCCACAGTTCTTTTAAGCATTACTGTTTCCCATCTTGGAACCTCAGGGTTTGTTTTCATTCTCATTTCTCTTATTAATGATTTGGAGCATTCTTTCATGTGATTGTTAGTAGTTTGCAATTTTTTTAAGAACTGCTGTTCATATTCCCTTATCTCTTATTAGGCAATGGCTTTTGGTTTTTTAATATGTGTGTGTATATATAAATATGTACATATATATATATATATATATATATATATATATATTTAAGTATGTAAGTTTGTATGTATGTATGGCAGCTAGGTGGCATAGTAGATAAAGTGCCAGGTCTGAAGTCAGGAAGACCTGAGTTCAGATATGGCCTTAGACAATTAATGGTTTTGTGACCCTAGGCAAGTCACGTGTTTGCCTCAATTTTCCCATCTGTAAAATGGGAATAACAATAATGCCTACCTCTCAGGGTTGTTGTGAGGATCAAAGGAGATCATAATTATAAAATGCTTAGCACTGTGCCTGGCACAGAGTAATCACTACATAAATAAAAGCTATTATATGTATATGTATATGTAGCTTGGATACCAGACCCTCATTAGAGAAATTTAATACAAAGATTATTTCTCATTTGACTGTTTTCTATCTTATCCGAGGTACATTAATTTTGTTTGGGCAGAAGCTTTCCAGTTAAAAATAATCAAAGTTATCTATTTTATATATTGTGATTGCTTCTATCCCTCAGTCTCCTACCTAAAACTGTGAGAGGCAAATGAGATTATTTCCTAATTTTTAGTAGTATTAACACACTAGAATGGCTTGTGGCATATGGTGTGAGATGTTGGTCTAAGCCTGATTTCTGCCAGACTGCTTTCTGATCTTCCATGCAAATTTTATCAAACAGGAATTTTTTTCCCTGAGTAATTTTGTTAATGTTTTATCAAGGTATGTAAAATATTGAGTGCTTTGATAGTTTGGTAAAGCATTAAAAATACAAATTAGTTTTGGTAGTATTTTCATTTCTGGTATACTGACTCAACCCAGCTAATGAGCACTGTCTGTTTCTCCAACAAGTTTTCATTGTTTTTAAAGGGATATTTTGTAATTGAATCTGTACAAATATCTTGTGTGCTTTGGTAGTATGAACCCTGGATATTTTATACATTTTGTAGTTATTTGGAATGGGATTTCCTATCCTGTTATTGCCTCTTGGATTTTATTATTTCTATGTATATGAAAATGCTTTTGATATTTGAGGGTTTATTTTGTAGCCTGCAACTCTGCTGAAGCTATTAAGTTTTCTCAGAGTCTTTGCTGAGTTTTCACAATTTTCTAAATAAAACAGCAGCAGCAAATAGTGATAAGTTTATTTCCTCTTTTCCCTAGTCTTTATATAATTTCTTTCTCAATTGCTATTTCTAGCATTTCCAGGACCATATCAAATTAATAATGAGAAGAACGAGCATCTTTGTTTTTCTCCCATATTTATTGTGAAAGATTCTAGTATATCCCCATTTATTATATTGCTTGCTTTTTTGGCTTTAGATAAATACTTTTCATGACATTAAAAAAGGTCTCTCTATATCTATACTTTGTAGATGGATTTATTTTTTTAACTTTTCAAAAGTTTTCTTTATAAATTAAAAAAATATTTTTTTCAAAATTTTATTTTAGACTCAAATGCCAGACCACAAATATAAAAGAGAAAAAAGAAACAAAAACATGTCATAAATTTAAATATGGAAACTTCAGTACAAAGTTAGAAAGAAAAAAAGGCATGTTGTGTGCTGCATAACTGAGCACAAGGGAGAATTCAAAATGTGTAACAATAAATTTTAATTTCAGGAAAGCCTATGTGAATAACGATACTCATGTTGAGAATTGTCCGTGTTTTCTTTGCTTCCTTGTGTGTTTGCTTTTGTTTTCTGCTGTGTAATTTTTTTACTTTGTTCTTTTTTTTTCCCCCTTTTCCTAACCCTCAGTAGATTTGTTTTTAAAAATAAATCAGTGTTACACTTTGTCAAAGACTCTTATTGCCTCTATTCAGATAATCATGTATGTTGTTATTTTTAATATGATTATATTGATTGCTTTCTCAATGTTGAACACTATCTTTACATCTCTGATATATAAACCCAGCTTGGTTACGATGAATTTTGTGGATGTAGTCTTTTTGATAGAATTTTATTTAAATTTTTTAAAACTATATTCAGTAATGGTATTGGTCTATCCTTTGCTGGTTTACATATTAGGACTATATCTCATGAAAGAAATCTCAGAGTACCTTTTTCTGTCAATTTTTGAGAAAATTCTTTTATATTCGAATTTTTCTGATTTCAAGCATGAATGATCTTATCATGTTCTTTGTACAATTTGCCTCTTTATTCCCTGAAATGCATCCCTGTAGATACATAAGCTGTAGTTATTGTTATAAGCTAATGTTCATCATGAGCATTGCAACACTAGAGAACCAAGGGTCCAATGAAATGATATTTCTTATTGCCCTTGGGCATATGATGAAACCAACTCTTGCAACATCTTTTATTTGCCTCTTTAAGAAGGACACCTGAACTTTCCTTCCATTTTGACTGCCAGGTTTTTTTTTTTGTTGTTGTTGTTCTTTGGTTTCTTTTTATAAAAAAAATATTTAATTTTATTTTTAGTTTTCAACATTCATTTCCACAAGATTTTGAGTTATGGATTTTTCTCCCCATCTTTTCCCTGCTCCCACCCTAAAATAGCAAGCCTACTGAATACTCCTTCTGCCAATCTGTTCTCTCTTATATCCTCCCCCATTTCCCCCTAACTTTCTAGTAGAGCAAGATGGATTTCTGTACCCCGGTGCCTGTATATCTTATTTCCCAGCTGCATGTAAAAAACCATTTTTTTTAACATTTGTTTTTAAAACTTGGACTTCCATATTCTTTCCCTTCTTCCCTCCTCATTCACCCCCATTGGGAAGACGAGGAATTCAATATAGGGTGTACGTATGTAGTTATGCAGAACATTTCCATAGTAGTTATATTGTGAAAGACTAACTGTATTTCCCTCCATTCTATTCTGACCCCCCCTTATTCTGTTTTCTACTTTGACCCTGTCTCTTTTCAAAAGTATTTGCTTCTAGCTACCCTCTTTCTCCATCTGCCCTCCCTCTCTCATCCCCCTCTTATCCCCTTTCCCCGCTACGTTCCTGTAGGGTGAGATACCCAATTGAGTGTGTATATTATTTCCTCCTTAAGCCAAATTCAGTAAGAGTAAGATTGACCCTTTAACTTTCCTGCTCATCCCCTCCATTGTAACAGTTTTCTCTTGCCTCTTTTGTATAATTTACACTATTCTATCTCTCCCTTTCTCCTCCTTCCAATATGTTCCTCTCTTACCTCTTAATTTTATTTTTTAGATATTATCCCTTCCTATTCAACTGACCCTGTGCCCTCTGTCTATGTATACATGCACACACATATACACACACTCAGTATGTATTTATATACACATATACCCTCCTAGACATACATATATAATACATATATGTGTATATATACATATATGTATGTGTGTATATGTATATATGTACATGCACATATACACATACATACACACATATTTCCCCCACAACTATCCTCATACTGAGAAAAGTCTCTTGAGTTACAATGATCATTTTTCCATGTAGGAATACAAATAATTCAACTTTAATAAATTCCTTATGATTTCTTTTTCCTGTTTACCTTCTCATGCTTCTCTTACTTGTATTTGAAAGTGAAATTTTTTATTCAGCTCTGGTTTTTTCATCAAGAATGCTTGAAAATCCTCTATTTAATCAAATTGCCATATTTTCCCTTGAAGCATTAATACTCAGTTTTGCTGGGTATAATTCTTGGTTTTAATCCTAGCTGCTTTGACCTCCAAAATGTCATTTTCTAAGCCCTTTGATCCTTTAATGTGGAAACTGCTAGATTTTGTATTTTCCTAATTGTGTTTCCACAATACTCAAATTATTTCTTCCTGACTGCTTGTAATATTTTCTCCTTGACCTGGGAACTCTGGGGACTAGGAGTGTTTGATTATAATACTCCTAGAAGTTTTCTTGTTGGGATCTTTTTAAAGAGGCAATAAATGGATTCTTTCGATTTATATTTTACCCTCTGGTTCTGGCATGTCAGGGTAGTTTTCCTTGATAATTTCTTGAAAGATGATGTCTAGGTTCTTTTTTTGATCATGGCTTTCAGGTAGTCCAGTAATTTTAAAAGATCTCTCCTGGTCTATTTTCCAGGTCAGTGGTTTTCCCAATTAGATATTTCACATTGCCTTGTATTTTTTTCATTTGTTTGGATTTGTTTTACAGCATCTTGATTTCTCATAAAGTCTTTAGCTTCTGTTTGCTCCAATCTAATTTTGAAGGAATTATTTCCTTCAGTGAGCTTTTGAAATTTCTTTTCCACTTGACCAATTCTGCTTTTTAAGGCATTATTCTCCTCATTGGCTTTTTAGGCTTCTTTTGCCATTTGAATTAGTCTATTTTTTAAGGTATTATTTTCTTCAGTATTTTTGGGGGGGTCTCCTTTAGCAGGCTGTTGATTTGGTTTTCATGATTTTCTTGTATCATTCTCATTTCTCTTCCCAATTTTTCTTCCACTTCTCTCTTACTTGATTTTCAGAATCCTTTTTGAGCTCCTCCATGGCCTGAGAATGATTCATATTTTTCTTGAAAGCTTTTGATGCAGGAGTTTTGACTTTGTTATCTTCTTCTGGTTCCATGTTCCTTTTTGTCCCCAAAAAGCATTCTGTGGTCTGATTGTGCTTCTTCTGATTGCTTATCTTGCCACTAAATTACTGGACTTTTGAGCTCTTTGCCATGGTAGACCTCTGCTTCCAGAGTGGAGAGAGCTGTTTCCCAAATTACTGGGATTTGCACAGTTGTTGTCAGAGCTGTTGTCCGAGCTATGAGGAGGGTGCCCTCTCTGTAGCCACAAGCTCTGGCACACTGGCTACATACTCCAGGACTACCACCCAAGACTGTGACCCAGATTCAAGCAGGTCAGAGCAAGAGCATTTACCCTCTGAATGGTTACTTGGTCCCCCTACAATCTGTAGGCCAGGAGCTCCAGAGGCAGCCACACAGAGCTGCTGCTGCTGCTCCTCCTCCACCACCTCTTGCCCTGGGGACAGGGGCCTGACTGTAGTCTTCCTTCACCCAGTTCCAACACAGTTCTCCACTGACCTTTTACTTTCTCTTTGGTGTTTATTGGTTGAGAAGTCCAGAAACTGCTACAGCTAATGGTGATTCACTTGCCTGAAGTCTGCTCCAGCTGGTCTGGGCTGTGAGTTGAGGCCTCCCTGGGTCTGGGCCCATGTGGCTCATGCAGGACTATACTTCGCTCCCAGCTCAGGCTGCCTTCAGTGGGAGAGTTGTTTCTCACTGTTACTTTGTGGGCTCTGTAGCTCTAAAATTTGTTTAGAATCATTTTTTACAGGTATTAAAGGTGGTTCTGTTCTTTCCTTTCATTATACTAAGAATATTAATATTGGTGTGGTCCAGTTCTTCTAAAAGTATCAGTTTATTGGCCAGTAGGCAAAGAGCCCACATTTGGAATACAAGTGTTTATAAATGGTTTAAAAACTGAGTTATTTTTAATATCCTGTGACTCCTTTCTGTCATTCTGCCACTGTTAAGGCATGGCAGAAGTAGAAAGGGGTCACACAGGACTGAAGGTCATTTAAAATTGTCCTTTGTTTTTATGGTAATTATTTCTGAGGAATTCATCACCTAGTGACTAAGCCTACTTATTAAGGTTCTCTTATTTAGTGAGGTAAATCTGTTGGTTGAACATGCCAGAGATAGAACATCACTAGCCTAATCTTCTAGGATCCAAGGTTATATCCATGTTAAAATGAAAGAACAGCCTAAAAACTTTGTGGAAGATAAATAGAAGCAGTCTCATTTATATATATTCTCATTTGATTCTCAAAATAGCTCTCTGAGATATGTAGTACAAGTACAATTATTTATAGTTTTAATTCATCGGAAAACTGAGTCATAGAATCTAAGTGACTTTCCCAAGCTCAGGTTGTGGAACCAATGCTCACATTCAGGTGTTAGGATTTCTAGACTAATAGGCTTTCTGTTGAAACAGGCCAGGCTCAGTGCTAGTTTATTGCTTTTACCTGACCCTGTGATTTCATTCATTTAGAAATAACCTCTTAGTTGAAGAAACTCTTTCCACCTGTGTAGCACCTGTTCTTAGAAAGTTGCCTGGGCACTGAGGTTAAGTGACTTGGCCCCATAGATAGTATGAACTCAATTCTGTTGTGCTCTTTGGCTTACTTTGTGCGTCACACTAATCTCCTATTTTGTATATTTTATTAGGGCATGCTAAATCACATATTTTGTATATTTTTCTTAAATGCGTGCTTTGTGCAGCATCTTTACCAGTAACTACAAATTTTATTTTCTTGATGCTTTCTCTGGAAATTTCCCACCTCGTCACCATTAATGACTCATTTACTGTTTACCAGCCATTTCTCTTTATTTTTGTTTTTTGCTTTTTTGGAGGAGGAAGGCAGGGCAATCGGGGGTTAAGTGACTTGCTGACTAGTCACACAGCTAGTTTTTTGTGTGTATCAAGTGTCTGAGGCTGGATTTGAACTCAGGTCCTCCTGACTCCAGGGCCGGTCCTCTATTCACTGTGCCACCTAGCTGCCCTCATTCCTCTTTCTTTTCTTTTCTTTTTTTTTTGTTCCTTCTGCTACTTAACATTTCTTTCTTTTTTTTTTTTTAAAGTTTATTGACTTGTTTATTTACTTTTAGTTTACAAGATTCAGTTACAGAATCACTTGAGTTTCAGTTTTTCTCCCCTCCCTTCTCCCCTCTCCCCCCCATGGTGGCGTACCATCATGTATGGAATCTGCAAACACTTTTATATTGTACAATAGTCTGGTTGTGTCGAGATGTTGTAAGCAATGGAGTGAACAATGGGAAAAAATAAAAAGAAACAGAACCAAACATGGAAAAGACCAATAGCATGTGTTGCTTCAGTCTCCATTTAAACTCTGGTCTTTCTAGATCTTTCTCCGAGTGTAGATATCTCCTTCCATTCTGAGACTTGTAGAGCTGTCTTTGAACTGTGTGTTGCTGAGAGGAGTCCAGATTATCAAGGTTCATCGTCACACATATGATGTATTTATGACTGTACAAATTTTTCCTGGTTCTGCTCTTCTCACTTAGCATCAATTCATATAAGCCTCTCCAGGAAATTATGAAGTCCATCTCCTTCCCATTTCTTATAGCACAATAGTATTCCATTACATTCATTTACCATAACTTGTTCAGCCATTCCCCAATTGATGGGCATCCCCTAAGTTTCCAGTTTTTTGCCACCACAAAGAGAGCTGCAATAAATATTTTTATACATATGGATCCTTTTCCTACTTCTGTGATCTCTTTGGGATACAACCCCAAAAGTGGTATTACTGGGTTGAATGGTATGCAATTATTTATAGCCCTTTGGACATAGTTCCAAATTGCCCTCCAGAATGGTTGTATCAGTTCACAGCTCCACCAACA
>JAQQSW010006898.1:0-13838 GCA_028646575.1 Pseudocheirus occidentalis | reverse complement strand
TCCTTCTTAAGCTGATCTATGACTTCTAGACAGTCTTCATGTTTCTTGGAAGCTTTTGGGGTGGGAGTTCTGACTATGTTGTCTTCCTCCTATTCCATGCTTTGATCCTTTTTGTCCCCAAAAAAGGATTCTAGAGTTCCGTTGCTACTCTCACTTTGCTTCCTTTTCCTGCTCATGTTGCCAATGAATTACTTGTCTTTTTAGCTCTGTGGAACTGTGCTTTCAGGGGGAAAGTTCTGTCCCAAATTACTGGGGTTTTCACAACTGCCAGAGCTATTAGGAGGCTGGTGAAGCCCCCACCAGCTTTGGTTCACTGAAAACATGCCCCAGGACCACCACCCAAGACCACAATCCAATTCCAGGCTGCTCAACACAAGAGCACTTGGCCTCTGAATTATCGCTTGTTCTCCCTGCAGTATACAGGCCAGGAGCTCTGAAGCAGCCAGGTGGAAACCACTTCAGAACTGCCATGGCTTCTGCCACTTCCTTGCCCTGGAGGCAGTTTGGCCGGACTGCTTTTCTCCCCCAAATTTAGCTGAGTTCCACTGACCTTTCACTTACTCCTTATTTCTTCTGGCTTGATAAATCTGGAAACTGCTACCACTGCTGCTGATCCACTCTCCTGAAGGCTCCAGCTGCACCTTGTCCTGCTCATCCTTCTCGCTCTGGGGCTAAGCCACAGTTTTGGGCTGGGCTGGTTTCAGCTCTCAGAGTTGTGATGAGCCCCACCTGCTGAGCTGCCTTCAGAGGGAGGTGTATTTTTGTGAGTTCTGGAGTCCTAAAATTTGTTTAGAGTCATATATTATGGGTATTAGAGGTGGCCATGTGAGAGCTGTGGTGTTTTCCTGCTTCTATGCCACCGTCTTGCTAGAGTACCAGTCTTGAAATGGAGAAGATTCAAGTACAAATTTGGTCTCCTACATTTACTAGCTGTGTGACCCTGGACAAGTCATTTAACCCCTAATTGCCCTAGTTCCTCATATGTAAAATGGGGTCACACTGGAAAAGTAAATGGCAACCCAATCCAGTATCTTTGCCCAGAAAATTCCATGAATAAACGTCCATGGGGTCACATAGAGGCAGACACAACTGAAAAACAACTAACAATTCATATAATCCAATAATGCATCAAGAACTGATCATTGATAACCAATCCCTGACCACCCCCCTTTTTTGTGCAAAATATGGACATCTCAGATCATTGAAAAGAACTGTTGGGTAACTAAGGAAGCTATGCTATTTTACACTATATTATATGGCTATAGTTGTTTCAAAAGTCAATATGCTGCATTTCCCTTTTCCATCTTCTTACTTTCTTTGTCTTTAGCAACTATAGTATAGATATTATGTATTCCTCTTTTATGGAAATCTTTAGATACTTTTTTCATGATGTGTGACAAATGGCACTGGATATTTGCTAATGATATAAAAAATCCAAAGTGCTGACAAATAGTATTATTTTCATGTATAAGGTTGGAACTTCAAACCCAAAAATGAAACCAAAAAGTATAGAAAAGAAACTGAATCAAGATCTCGAGTCTTCTAGCATTCACTTGAAGTTTCATCACTTCCTTTCTGACATGTTCTATAAAATTTTAGCTATTTCTCTATTGATCAGGAATGTAGGTCCAACATTCTTTGCCATTAAGGGAATGTACTCTAAATATTATTAATTTATGTAATTTGTTCTGAGATGCACCATTACATAGTGAATAGTAAGCTGGCCTCTGAGTCAAGAGGAGCTCATCCTGCCTTTGACACTTGTTGTCTGGGTGACCCTAGGCAAGGTACTTCCCTCTCAGTCTCTTAAGCGACTAAGTCTATAATAGCATCTATCATACATACAAGCATTGGTAAAAGGAGTGTTTACTCCTCTAGAAGTTCTCCATATCAAGGAAATCACACTCTTAGATCCTGTCCCTAGCTTATTTTACTCTACTAATTATGATCTTATATAATTTATAATGTTCTCAAAGGAATAGCATTAATGTAAATTGCCCTTATCTCCAACATTTAATTTAGGCTTTTAAAAACAAATAAAAATACATTGTAATTTTGCCACTCTGTTTTACTGATATTTTCAGCTCTAATGAGAAGACTTTTATTTTCTACCTTAGGAATGGTTTTAGTTGTCAAGGACCATTTGCATTCACATGTTGACAAAGCAAATTTGGTGACCCGATATCCAGGTGCTGAAGTAGACAGCGTGCTAGGCCTGGAATCAGGTAGTCCCAGGTTCAAATCCAACCCCAGATTCTTCCTCATTGTATGGCCTTGGGAAAGATGCTCAACTTCTACCTCAACTTCTTCATCTACAAAATACGGATAATAATATTAGGGGGCGGAGCCAAGATGGCGGCATAGAAGCAGCAAGGTCTCACAGCTCCCACACAGCCACCACTGAGGCCAGCCCAGCCTGAACTGGAAACGTGGCCAAGCCAAGCCTCCCAAGCTGTAGTGTGAGTCTACCCTGCAGAACAGATCTACAGCACCTGGAGCCATCTTCACATCTGTTAAATCAGAAACAATAAGGATTAAGAAAGATCAGTGAAAGTGAGTGAAGCTTTCAAACTAATTTCAGGGGAGGAAAAGCAGTTTGGCCAATCTGCCTCCCGGGCAAGGAAGCAGTGGGGGAAGGGCAGGAACTGCTATAACCAGGGCTGCCCCCAGTGGGCTACTTCAGAGCCCCTGGCCTGTGGACACCACAGGGGTGCTGAGGCGATTGATCAAGGCCAAGTGCTCTTGCGTTGAGCGGCCTGGATCTGGATCGTGGTCTTGGGTGGTGGTCCTGGGGAGCGCTTTCAGCAAGCCAAAGCTGGGGGGTGCTGCAACACCCCGTAATAGCTCTGGCAGCTAGGAAAACCCCAGCAATTTGGAACAGAGCTTTCCCCCCTGGAAGCAGAGTTCCACAAAGCTAAATTAATTGACTGGCCAACATGAGGAAAAGGAAGGGCCTTAGCCTGCTACCTGGCTGACTGAAGGCAAGCTGTCAATCAGGGGTCAGGCTAATTGTACTTAAAGCACAAGCCAGAACTGCTCTGATATTGATTCTTTTATGCCAAACTTGGCCATTTTAATTTTGTAGCATTTAGTTTCATTAGATTTGTTTTAAAAGAACAGTAAGAAGTGTTCTTTTCGTTTACACTGATGTCACCACTGTGTATATTGTTTTCTGGGTTCTGCTTTCCTTACTTTGCATCAGCTCATCTAAACCTTCCCATATTTCTCTATATCTATCATATTAATATTTTTATGGAATTGTAATATCGTATTACAGTTATGTACCATATTATCTTGTCTATCTCCAATTAGTGGGTTTCTGCTTTGTTTTCCTAATATTCCTAAAAAATATTTTCTTACATTAGAAACAGACAGTGGTGGGAGCTATGGATAGAACACTGGGACTGGAGTCAGGAAGATCTGAGTTCAAATTCAGCCTTAGACACTTCCTAGCTATGTGACTTAAGTGTCTGTCTGCCTCAGTTTCCTCTACTGTAAAATGGGGATAAATCTAGCACCTACCTCACAGAACTGTTGTGAGGATCAAACAAATTACTGTTTGTTAAAGTGTTTAACACAGTGCCTGGCATAAAGTTGGTGCTTTATAAATGCTTATTCCCTTCCCATATGTAGGGTCTTCCTCTCTCTTTCTCTTTTTCTCTCTCTTTTGTCGTTGACCTACTTGGCGGTAGGTAGATACCTAGCAGTGAAATCTTTGAATAAAAGAGTTAGATTCTTTTCATCACTTATCATAATTCCAAATACTTTCTCGGAATGTCTGGGTCAATTCACAAGGAAGGGAAGGGAAGGGAAGGGAAGGGAAGGGAAGGGAAGGGAAGGGAAGGGAAGGGAAGGAGCAAAGAGGAAAAGAGAAAGGAATAAAAAGAAGAGAAAAAGAAAGGCTTTTGTGCAAAAACATAGCATGAAAAGAAGCCCTGGGGGGATCACCTTTGTGTCTTTTCAAGTATAGTGTTGCAAATCTCCAGTCAAGCATTACAGATTATGCTCTTTGGATTAAGAAAAAAAAAGCAAGAATATTTGAACTTCAGCTCTCCTGATCCCTAGACCTTTTCCTATTTCCTTGTTTTATCTTTCCACCTTCTGAATTTTGACTATTATTTCATAATCTCTTCCCAAAGACTGACATGCTTTGGCCAAAATGTTGGTTTTGCTAAGTCAAGGAGGTTTTAGTGACATTTTTCCTTCTTGTTCCGAAGCCTGAGAAAAGATGTTTCCTTCTGGCTTCCCTCTTTCCTGGCATCCCTGACCAAGCCAGTTCTCCCTCTGCCACTCTGGGGTAGTCTATTCAGGCCTTCACTCTTCTGGGTTCCAAAAGCTACCTTTTGCCTCATTCTCTTGTCAAGCACAGCATTCCGGTCTGGGGAAAGAAGAGAGGTGAGTACTGGAGGCCACTATTCATCTTTCAGAAAGCATTTTGAGGCTTATTAAGCCCTTTCCCAACATGAACCTCAGGAGGTTACACTCCGTGTCCGAGCCTGGTCAAGTCCCTTTTCCCAGAGGCAACTTCTTGAAGTGGAAAGGTTGTTGGATATGGAGTCAGAGACCTTACATTTAAGTCCCACTCCCCTAATTCCTGTCCATATGACCTTTGGTTAGTTACTCCTCTTCTCTAGGTCTCAGTTTCTTCCTCTGGAAAAATAAATGCTTTGGACTAGATGATCCCTTCTGATAATCAAGCTTATTATCCTTGGAAGTCAGGAAATAAACATTCTCCTCATTTTACAGATGAGGAAACTAAGTCACAAAGAAGTTAAAAATGACTTTCCCTCAATCACTCAGCTAGTAAGTGGTTTTAGAACTAAGTTGCAAACCTAATCAACTTTACTCCAAGACCTGTCCTCTTTCTATTAGGTCATCTTGCCTGTGTCTACCTATCTCAACCCCCTCTTCCCTAATTAATTTCATCCATTATTGAGACTAAGCTCAGTCAAATTGAACAGGGTACATTTCTCAAGATTTCATCAGTCATTCAGCAAGCATTTAATAAGCCACTTGCCAAGCTCTGTGTTAGATGCTGGGATAAGAGTACAAGACAGTCCTTGTCCTCCAGAAGCTTAGATCCTAATGAAGGGATTCAGTAGATATTCAGCAGGTTATGATGAAAGGGACTAAAAGGGGATCAGCTACAAAGCTTTGTGTGTATCCAGAAGGATCCGTAATTAGAACATGAAAATAACAAGACAGCACATTTCTATGCCAAGGAAATGGATGCCTAATTTTCACCATCAGAGTCCATTCATCTCTCTTATGATTGATGAGTAGAATGTTCTGAACTTTCACCCAGAAGACCTAGTTTCAAGCCCAGTGTCTCCCACTTTGGATCCAGGGCTTTTAAAGCTCAGGTCATGCTCCTTTGGGAGTCATCAGTTTTACTCTCCATACAAAAGGAAAAATAATTGTGCTACCTACCACATGGGGTCATTGTGAGCATCAAACTCTAATGAGATCATAGTTATAAGATTATTTTTGCCCACAAATTGCTTTGTGAATGTGAGTTATTATTCTTGCCTTTGCACTGGAGAATATACACTTTTTTTCACTTCCATGTAGTCCAGGATTTAGAGCTGAAAGGGACAGGTAACATCATCAATTTCAACTCTAATTTTCCAGAGGAAGGGACTGAGGCTACCAAAAGGAAAGTGTCTTGTTTACTGTCACATAGGAAAAGGAAATTCATCTTTTCCTTCCAATAATATCTCTTGGAATTGAAATCATGCTGGAATTAGGAGACAACCCCGGCTTGTGCAAATTTTGTCTCCTATAATTTTCTTTTTTACAAGATTACAGGACATTTAGATCCTGTTTGTATTTTGCATTGTAGAAGCAGTGGCATTAACACACAGAGGCCACGGATGAGATAGCCTCATAGATATGGCAGAAAGAAATCTCCTCAACAAAGATCCCACTCACAGGGAATTGTGGCACAGTCTGAGGAGATACTACTTGTCTCTCCCCTTTTCCATTTTTAAGTTCTATGTTGGGTTTAGTGGAAATAATTAC
The DNA here is from genome assembly GCA_028646575.1 of Pseudocheirus occidentalis. Classification (NCBI taxonomy): domain Eukaryota; kingdom Metazoa; phylum Chordata; class Mammalia; order Diprotodontia; family Pseudocheiridae; genus Pseudocheirus; species Pseudocheirus occidentalis. Next base: position 7,817 of record JAQQSW010006898.1, on the reverse strand, counting down.
TTCTGGGAATCAAGATACTTGGTTTTAAGTCATAGCTCTGCCACTAAGCAGATGCATGACTTTGGACAAGTCATTTCCCCTAATTTGGTCTTGTTCCCTCCATCTACAAAAAATGAGCAAATTAGACTAGATGATTTCCATGGGTCCTACAAGCTCTAAAACACCAACTTTTCACCAATCAGCCAGTGATCTGTTGGGTCAATACCACAGAATCTAAGACTTGTTACACTTCCTTTATAGATGGCTATAGGTTTAACAAAGAGGAAGCTCAGAATAGTCATGTCATTTGTCTGGGCTGTGCATCTAAATAATTTGGACAGAGGTGTCCTGACTTCTAGCTCATTCTAGAGCTGCTCCTGAATCATTACATGGATAAGAGTTTAGAGTTTAGAGATGCAAGGTTCTTGAGAGATCATTTTGTCTACTGCCCACCCTCCGTTTTATGGAGGAAGAAACTGAGGCCCGGGTAGTTAAGTGACTTGTCATGTAAGTAGCCAGGAGAAAAGCGGGGATTGGAATCTTGGTCATCTGATTCCAAAAGTGCTTTTTCAACCATGATTGCCCAAACCATATTTTTTTGTGGACCTTAGGAAATTTTTTTAAAAGGAATCTGATGATGAATTCATTTGTATAGTGAAGAATTTTTCTCTTATTTAAATATATTTTTATTAAGACCTTGTTTTTAATATCTTCTCTTTCTGCTGGAACACCCTTCTCCCAGAGAACTATACCTTATAACAAAAGAATTCTTTTTAAAGGAAAGAAACACACACAACTAACCGATATAGCAAAAAGAAAAAAACGTCTGATACTCTATGTAGTATCATGCAAAGGACTGAGAGGAAGCGTTTTCTCTCTTTTTTGGGGGGGGGAGCTAAACTTGGTCATTATAATTGGGCAGCATTCAGTTTTGAGGCATTGTTGTTCTTCCCATTTACACTGTTTTGGTTGTTACATATGTTGTTTTTGTGGAGCAGCTAGGTGATACTGTGGGTAGAGGGCTGGGTCTGAAGTCAGGAAGATCTGAGTTCAAATTCAGCCTTAGATCCTTACCAGCTGCGTAAAGCTGGGCAAGTCATTTAACAGCTTACCTCAGTTTCCTCCCCTGTAAAATGATCTGGAGAAGGACATGGCAAACCACTCCAGTATTTTTGCCAAGAAAACCCCAAATGAGGTCATGAAGAGTCAGACCTGACTGATTCTGCTAACTTCACTTTGAGTCAGTTCACAATAGTCTTTCTATGTGATGAATCATTCTTCCTTTTTTGGAGGGCAACTGGGGCTAAGCGACTTGCCCAAAGTCACACGGCTAGTAAGTGTGTCAAGTGTCTGAGTCAGCATTTGAACTCAGGTCCTCCTGACTCCACGGCTGGTGCTCTATTCACTGCACCACCTAGCCACCCCATGATGAATCATTTTTCAAAGTGAAAAATTGACCAGTGGTTCATGTATACTATAGATTGGGTCTTAAGTATGTGAAACAACCTCTTACACAATAGAACTGGTCAAAAATGGAAAAGTTTTCTCAGGAGTAGCTCCCCATCGCTTGATAGGGAAGTTCCTAAGAGCAGAGGCTGGGCAATCATGTCAGGGAATCTGCAGGAGGAATCCATATCTCGGTTCGGATTTCTCCTAGATAACCTTCCGACTCTACAGTTCTTTGCTTCCAAATTTGGATTTTCATTTGTAGGATTGGCTTATAGCAAGGTCCTTCTGTAGAATAACTCTTCTGGGTGCCATAGTCCCTTTTAGTCTAATTGCAAAGTCAGTGAATCTATGGCTCCCTCAGGGACACCGTCATAGGGAGTTGTTAGGCCCACGTGTGTAGATGGAAGGAAGAAAATGAGAGCAGGAGGAAGGTCTCTAGGGTCCCCTCTGTAGCCTAGGGCCCTAGAAGGGGCTCAGGGCAAAGCTGTTTGCTTTTGCCTGGGCAGCAGCCAAAATAAATAAATAAATAAAAAGACCTTGGGGGCACTCGTGTATTATCTCCAGTTTAGAGCAGCAAATCCTCAGCCAAGCTTTGTGGATTAGGCTGTTCTGTTTAAAAAACAAGAACACTTGAGCTTTACCAGTTGCTCCAGTAGACCTCAACTCATTCCTTGGTTGGGCCTCCCCACGCACTCAGCTTTGAACTGAAATTCTTTCTCCTAATAGTACAGAACATAGCAGGCCAAAGATGTGGCTCTCCCTATGAACTTCCCACTCTAGTCTGGGCAGAGTGCAATAGATTATGGAGGCTTATTAAAACCTCCCTCAACTGAAAATATTAAGAAATAAATAGGTCTCCGTTCTAAAGTCCTTTCCAGAATTGCCTGAAGGAAAGAAACTTTATCAGTACTTAATCAGATTTCTTAGGAAAACAAAGCCCTCCTGGAAAATTATTTCCCCCCTTTCTCTCCTAACTTCTTTCTCTTAGGTAAAGGTGGAAAAGGCAAAGAATTAAAGTGAAATCCACAGAATGTGTATTAAAGATGGTAAATGGATTTAAAATGAGAAAAGCTCTTAGCATGTTACCTAACAGGAGTAGGTTCTTAATAAATGTTTCCTGACTGAAAAGTCTCTCCCAAATTAAGATCAAAGCCTTCCCCTGAAGGGACTAAACACCCTCCTAAAAACTGTACCCCCTCTACCCCACTCCTCCCCCCCAAGGAATTAGGGCACTAATCTAAGGGTGATCTCCTGACTACAGGCCTAGGGAGGGGAATGGTTCCTAAGGGACTGAGTGGTTTTAGGAAAATGATTCTCCACGATTAAGTGATTCTTTGTTCTGACTTGATAAAGCAAAATGTAAGGTAAAAACCTTATCTTGAGTTGCAAAAGCTATATGTTATCATATTGTGAAATTTTCCTTATTTGAGATGCCTATAAATGTGACATCAGAACTGTCTGGTAGGAAGAAGATAAGCAAGGGAATGAAGGGACTGTCCGTTTGGATATTTCCCCCTCTGGCAGAACAATGCTTGGATTTAGATCATAATAAATTAATAAAATTGCTCCTGGAGGACTTGTCCCTGTAACGTAGAATTCAATATTAATATTGCTTTTTCTTGGGCATTGCAGAGCAAGGACTGGATTTGGATTTAGTAGACCTAGGTTCACAGGCAGGTGTGGCAACAGTGCACAAAGCACAGGGTTTGGAATCAAAAATCGTTTGTTGTTCAGTCATGTCCAACTCTTTGTGACCTATTTGGAGTTTTCTTAGCAGTATATTTGGCACTTTCTTCTCCAGTTCATTTTACAGATGAGAAACTGAGGCAAACAGGGTTAAGTGACTTGCCCAGGGCCACACAGCTAGCAAGTGTCAGAGGCCAGATTTGAATCTAGGAAGGTGTCTTCATGACTCTAGTTGCTCTTAGGCTTCCTCTAGAAGACTGGATTTTAGCTGAACTTAAAAGGGAGCTAGATAGTGTATGGGATGTTCAGGGAGGACCAGCACCTCTGGTAGGAGGGCCTGATGAGCTCTTTTCAGGGCAGCTCATACACCTTTGGTGTTCACCTATACCCAACTGTCACCTGAAGCTCTAAGAAGCAGCAGTCACATTCCAGTAAAAACCTTCTCAACAGACAAGCTAAACCAAGTTGGCATTAATACAATGGACTTTGAACCCATAGGTGACTTAGAGGGTTGTCTACCCCAACCATGTGAAGACTTCCCCTGGCAGAATGTGTAGGTGAGAACAATTCATTCCAAGGGCCATGAAGACAGCTGAAACAGGCTTTGTGTAGCACTTAGACCTTGGTCAGACATTGAGGACTCCAAGGTCATCCACTGGCCTGGGCCATCACAACTTATCCTGACCTTTGTCCTGCCACTAGACTTCTACAACTCTGGCAAGGAGAGTGAGGCTGATGCCTTTGTGCTACTCTGTCTCACTTAAATCCAGTTCAGGCAAGAGCCAAGTCAACAGCCCATTATGTCATTGGTCCTCTTTGAAAATAAAGGATGAATAACAAGGACACAGGGAGTCCTGGAAGTCATGAGGTGCACATGAGGAGGGAAAGTATTCCAGGCCTTGGAGAAAACCTGAGAAAATTCCTGAAATGAAGAGGATGAGAGAGAGCATTCAGAGCAAAGGAAACAGCGTTAAGGAAAGGCATTGAGGCCTGAGCTCAGGACCTCTTTGGCAGTGACAAGGGAGAGTAACCTGGTCTGGTCTGGTCTGGCCTGGCTGAGGCATAGAGTAGGTGGAGGGGAGTAAAATAAGACAAGGCTGGAATTGAATTGGTGGGCAATGTGGGGTCAGATTTTTGAGGCCCTTGAATGACAAGTAGGAAAGTTTGAACTTATTATAGTAGGAGATAGAGAGCTAAGATTATATACAAGAATGAGGGAAATCTGAGAAAGAACTTCATTCTGTCCAGCGAGCCCCAAAAGAAAAGAGAGTGAGAAGTGAGCAGTATCCTCACACAGATGGCACATGGAAGGTCCAATCAAGGTCCAATCACAAATATGTGATTCGGAGGCACATAAAGAAGTCTGGGAGTTAACCAGGGCTGTAAGTGACCCTAGAAGGAAAGAGCATTCTGGGATTTTTCAAACTTGGAGGTTTGGGCAAATTGCTGATAGAGACCTCACCTCCCCCCCCCCTTTTTTTTTTTTTACAGTAAAGCTCATCTTCGGTCACCAAAATTTACAGACAGAGAGTCTGTGCTAGCCTTCTGAGCTGTAAGAATTGGGTTTACTCCAAAGCCCCTTATATTATATTGAAAGAAATTCTGTTCTACTGCCACATGGCCAATTAGTAGCAGATAAGGGGGTCAGAACAGGGCTTGCTGCCTCTGCTTTCCAATAAAACCATTTATTTAGCATCTGCTGAGTGTCAAGATTTGTCACACAGGATTATTGGCAAGGGAAGAAATGTAGAGGAAAAAGACACACTAATATGACATGCTGCCTTCTTTCTAGAGGTGCAAAGTGTTGTGTGAGATACAGGGGGGAAAGGTTATTACCAATAAGATAGAGATTAGGTTTGAGATAGGAATTTAGCAGGCAGAAAGGAAAAGGAAAGGAAATCATTGATCATGGGATATAATTTTTCTGGGCGGGTATATTTGAGCTCTTTGAGGGTATCTGGGAACTCTTCATCTAGTTCCCCAACCATAGAACACTCTCCCTCCTAATCTCAACCTGATGGCTTTCCTGGTTTACGCAAGTAGCAGTGAATAACCAAGCTAGCTGACCCTGACTCTCGAACCTTTACTTGTTCCATTCCCTGAAATTGGATAGAAAGTCTCTAAGGACCCTGACAACCTCTGAAGTCATAGAAACCTTGAGAGACAGCTCGGAGAACCAAGAAAAGCAAGGCCCAGTCCCAATGACAAATTTCTTTCATTCCCAGCCCTACTCCTTAGCCACTCACCCTTCTACTTCCTCCTTCAACTTCTATTTTTGTCTTGTCCTTGATAGTCTGAAACTTTCTGATGTCCTTGACGTTTAATGTCACATGTTATTGTGATTTATGATTTGTGCATATGTCATATACTTCTACATAAGGCGCTCCATAAGGATAAGGAATCTCTGTTATCTAAACTTTGAATCTCTCCTAGGCCTGAACCCATTGGGGAAAATGGGAGGTGAAGAAGGGTTATACATCTTTCTATTTTGTTCCCTTTCTGCCCTTTTGGACCAAGGAAATTGGCAAGAAGAGTAGGGAGGTATGAGAGTAGATGGATATTTGCTGATGCTTCCTTATAACCTGGAATCTACCCTTGGGTCTATCTTATTCAAGCCCCATAATGTGTGTATTTGGGGGAGTATAGGGGAGATAGCCAAGAAAGTAAGGATGGAGCTGTTCAGAACAAATGGAGGAGGATGAGGACCTTGTTGGTTTTCCTACTGAGACACCAGGCTGATCTAATGGATTATCATTCCTAGGAATTCCTGTGGGACAGCGGCCAGAGCAGATGGAAGGTAGAATCTCAGAGACCCACCCTTCCCACCTCAGATCTTCCCCTGATTCTCATAAGACATATTTATTTGGATTACTAGAAACTACCCTCTTCCATTCCTGTCTCTCTCTTAAAGTTCCTTAAGCCTAGGAAGCCAAGTGGATACTGAGCTGAACCTAGAGTCAGAAAGATGAGTTCAAATCCATAGGTTTTAGCTATATGGTCCTGGATAAGTCACTGAAAAGCTACCTGCCTCACTTTTCTCACCTGTAAAATGAGCTGGAGAAGGAAATGGCAAACCACTCTAGTATCTGCCAAGAAAATCCCAAGTAAGGTTATGAAGAGTCAGATACAACTGAAACAACAAAAATCACACTTATTTCCCAGGGTTTTTTGTAAGAGCAAAATAAGACATTTGCAAAATACTTTGCAAACCTTAAAGTAATATAGTTGTGTAAAACATATTCTGCATTAGCCAAGTTGTGAAAAGAGAGAGAGAGAGAGAGAGAGAGAGAGAGAGAGAGAGAGAGAGCAAATTGTTTGCTTCAATCTGAATTCAGACTCTGTAATTCTTTCCATGGATGTTGATAGCTTCTTCCATCATGAGTCTTTTGGAGTAGTCTTAGAACCTTGCATTGCTGAGAAGAGCCAAATCTATCAAAGTTAGTCATCATGGATACAATGTGTCTGTAATTGTGTACAAAGTTCTCCTGGTTCTGCTCCCCTCTCTCATCATCAATTCATATAAATCTCTCCAGGTTATTATGAAGTTCGTCTGCTCCTCATTTCTTATAGCACAATAGTATTCCATTACATTGATGTATCACAACTTGTTCAGCCATCCTCCAACGGATGGGTATCCTCTCAATTTCTAATTCTTGGCCACCACAAAAGGAGCTGTGATAAATATTTTTGTACAGGTAGGTCCTTTTCCCATTTTTATGATCTCTTTGGGATACAGCACCAGAAGTGGTATTGCTAGGTCGAAGGGTATGCACATTTTTATAGAACCTTGGGTATAGTTCCAAATTGCTCTCCAGAATGGTTGGATAAGCTCACAACTCTACCAACAATGTATTAGTGTTCCAATTTTCTCACATCTTCTCCAACATGTATCATTTTTCTGTTTTGTCATGTCAGTCAATCTGATAGGTGGTTCACTCACCATTTTAAAAATAAGATACTCAAGAATTTTTGCATTAATCACTGTCTTTCTGTGTCTATTTCTGTCTCTGTCTCTTTCATCAGAATATTTACTTCCTCCCATTCTTCATTAACTTTCAAAGATCACAAATAGTGGCTCAGCATCCAAGTCTAGTTCTTTCAGTATCTGCAGTATTGCTCTTCTGCACCTCTGATGACTTGAACTTATTGAACACAACAAAATGCTTTCCCATACTCTTATTATGGATTCCAAGTCCCTATCAGCCATTTTTGTTCTATCTTTTTCAGTCCCCAAATTGTTCTCCTTGACAGAGAAAACAAAAGTGAAATGAGTTGAATAATTCTGCCTCCTGTCACCTGTTATTGTTATCATACTACCTATGCTAGATAGCAGTCCTAATCTTTAGATCTTATTTTTTTCCTCAATATAGCTTTAAGAGCAAAAATTAAAAATTGAAACAAAAGCCCAATCATTTCCCATGTTCTTAGCATTCCTACTCAGTCTTAGTTCATTTTGACCTTTGATATTCTTGACTTTCTTCTTATAAAACTTTCTCCTGCTTGTACTTCATCTTGCTACCTTCTCTTGCTTCTGTCTTCTGTACACATCTTTGGGAAAAAAATCTTTTAAAAAGTTGGTTGATAAATTCCCTGCTTATCTCTATTATTCACTTTAGATAATGCAATCTTTGCCATTAGGATCATGGATGTATACTGGAAAGGGACTTCAGGGAACTTAATCCTATCCTCTAATTCTTTTTTTT
>JAQQSW010006897.1:0-13838 GCA_028646575.1 Pseudocheirus occidentalis | reverse complement strand
GTCCCATTTTATGAGTTTTTTAGTGTGTTTGTGTGGGAGCTACGGTGCTTTGCTGCTTCTATGCCGCCATCTTGGCTCCGCCCTCTTATTTGATTTTCAAAGTCCTTTTTAAGCTGATTTATGGCTTGTAGGCAGTCTTCATGTTTTTGGAAGCATTTGGTGTGGGAGTTCTGATTATTGTCTTCCTCCTGTTTCATGCTTTGATTTTTTTTGTCCCGAAAAAGGATTCCAGAGTTCTGTTAATGTCCTTACTTTGCTTCCTTTTCCTACTCATGATGCCAGTAAATTATTTGTGTTTTTGGCTCTGGGGAACTCTGCTTACAGAAGGGAAACTCTGTCCCATATCATTGGGGTTTTCACAGCTGCCAGAGAGATTAGGGATTAGGAGGCTGTCGCTGCCCCCACCAGTTTTGGCTTACTGAAAACACACCCCAGGACCACTACCCAAGACCACCACCCAGATCTAGGCTGCTTAATTCAAGAACACTTGGCCTCTGAACAATTTCTTGACCCCCGTGCAATCTGCAGGCCAGGATTGCTTAAGCAGCCAGGTGGAGGCAGCTGCTGTCATTTCTGCTGCTACTGCCACTTCTGCTGCTTCCTTGCCCTGGGGGAAGTTTGGCTTGACTGCTTTTCTCCCCCAAATTTAGCTGAATTGCACTGACCTTTCTCTTAGTCCTTATTTCTCCTGGCTTGATAAATCTGGAAACTGCCCCAGCTGCCACAGATTCATTCTCCTGAAGACTCCAGCTTCTGCTTTTCCTGACCACCCTGGGGCCAGGCTGCAGTTTCAGGGTGGGCTGGTTTCAGCTCCCAGCCTGCTTTGATGAGCTCCACCTGCTGAGCTGCCTTCAGCAAGAGATGTGTTTTCCATATTTTTGTGAACTTTGGAGTCCTAAAATTTGTTTAGAGTCATATTTATTGGATATTTGAGGTGGTTATGTGAGAGTTTCTAAACCTTGCTTCTTCTATGCTGCCATTTTGGCTCCACCCCCTAAAGATTACTAAAGTTTTAAAGCCTATTGACCCATTGAACCCATTATTGAGTAAGCCAAAAGAAGTCAAAGACATATGGAAAGGTCCCTTATATATATCTACATAGTTATAGATGTATTTTTATGTAGGAAATAACTGGAAGTAGTATATTCCCAGAGATTGGGTAAGGCCAGAAAAAATTGTAGGACATAAATTTAATGAAATTTTATTGTGTTGTTTGACAAGATAGATTGAAGATATTTTGAGAAACAAGGTATGAGCAGATGTGGATTTTCAGTAAACAGAAAGAGAAGACTTTTCAATACAATACAACATTATACAATACAATAGAATAGTTAAAACAAAAATGCACCAAAAAGAAGTCCATATGTGAGCATTTGTAAGGATCTTAACCCTGACTGTAACTCATCTTGGTCCTAGAAGAAATGAACCATTCTTTCCTCTCAGGAGAGGTATGGAGGAATATGTGGCCAGAATATATATATATAATATATTATTATTTATTATTAGATATATTCATTCAATCACTTGTTTTTCTTTATGGTTTTTCTTTATTACTAGAGTAGATTCAGTGCTTGTGAGGTAGGGTTTGGAGTAATTAAGTATAAAAATGATACAAAAGGTAACTAAGCCTATTTTTAAGAAGAAGGGAAGAAAACCCCCAAGTTGGTGAGGGCTTTAATGAGTTATGAAGCTTCAGAATTTCTCTCAGGTTCCCTCAGGCTGGAGGAAAACAAAAGTTCCCAGAGGGTGAAGGAAGGAAAATACTTCCTTTTTCTCATTCTTGCCTTTGAAGATGACCCCTTGCAATATGTGTGTGTGTGTGTGTGTGTTTGTATAAAACACAGGGTAATTTTTTTCTTTTCGTCAGGGACTCACTAGCAACTTAGGGGAGCAGAAAATGCTTCATGTAGGTAGGAGATGGCATTTGGGCTGAGTTTAAAAGGAACTTAGAAGGACTCCTTTCTCTATCTATTAATATTTTTGTTTCTTACTCTTCTTTACCATTTTGAATATCTTTCCCCAAACTACTCAGTCTGAATCTGATACCTTAGATTCATTTATTGGGAGTGGCATGGGGTGAGGGGAATCTTACTTAAAATAAAAAAATAAAGAAATTGACAGGAAATAAAATAAAGACCAGGAAAATTAATAAATAGCAAGTACTCCCAATATTTGTGACCCAAAATAACTTACCTTTCAGCATTCCTGCTTCCCTAGCCAAGGATATCACAGTGATGAATTTGGTTCTTAGTCCAGCAAATCAAAAGATGGTGAGCTAACAACTTGACCATCAGAGAATCATAGAAGGGGGGGAATCTTGTTGTCTAGGTTCTCTGGCTATAAGATCAGTGATTGCTTAGCATTGTATAAAGCTGCTTCTTCTCAGAGAATCAATCAATCACTCAATTAACAAGTATTTTTTTAAGTGTTTACTACTAAATACTAGGAATCCAAAAGAAGGAAATCACTTATTTGGAACCAACACTGGTTGATTCCTATTGGGTTCACCTTTTATTTTCTTTCCCCACTTTATCGTTGTCTTACTTTACATAATTGAGGGAATCGTGTATGTTATCCTTTGGGTTCTACTTTAGTAACTTTGCAATACTTTATATGTTTCTACCTTCTTTTCTAGATTCTTCATGCATAATGTTGCAGTTAAAAAGTCTACTTCATTCAGCTTCACAAGTTGTTCAACAACACCCCATTCAACTGGCATATAACATTTCTGATTTTTTATTTGGGTTTGATTTGCTACTAAAACTAGTGAGCCTATGAATGTGTTTGTGGTACCTTTATTTCTATAATTAATCTCCTAGGATTATAAATACAAATCAAATATATAAATACAAGTAGTAGAGTCACTGGATCAAATGTTAGAAAGTATTGAGTAGCTTTCTCCCATATTACCAAAGTATTTTCCAGAATGGTTGGATCCATTTACAATTCCACCAATAGTGTATTAGCTTCTGACTTCCCACAGTCCTTCACTATTAACTATTTCATCATTTATATGTCATCAACAAATAGTCTATAAGTGTTTACTACATGCCATGCACTATGATAAATACTTGACAATCTATCAATTTATGGGTGTTAGGCAATACTTCAGTGATATTTTAATTTTCATTTTTCATGTAATTAGGAATTTGGAGCACTTTTCAACGTTGTCAATAGTTTGCTTGTCTTCTATTTGCCACAGCACACTGCCTCATATAGAAATTATTAACATGTCATAGTGGGAAGGACACTACATTTGGAGTTTTTGAGCCCTAGTTTTACTACTCATTAGCTATATCACCTTGGACAAGTCTCTTCACAGAATCTCAAAGTTAGAAGAGCTCTCAGAGGCAATCTACCACCTTCCCCTTCCCTTAATAGAAAATCTCCTTTGTAACATTCACAGGATGTGACTATCCAGTCTTTAGAGGCAGCTAGGCAGTATAGCAAATCTGGAACAAGGAAGGCTTGAATGTGAATCTGGTCTCAGACACTTACTAGCTGTGACCTTGGGTAAGTCATTTCACGTCTGTCAAACTCAGTTTTGTCACTTGTAAAATGAGAGGAAGAATTGCGTTTATCCCCAAGAATTGTTGTACAAATCAAATGAGATAGTATTTGCAAAGAACCTTGAAAATTTAAATCACTATATGTAATGGGAATGGGAATTTGAAGATCTTCCCTGCCTCTTAATAAACCTAGAGGGGAGTTTGAAGAGCTCCCCTCCTTTGAAAGTAAACTCTGCCCCCTGATAGGCTGAATGTGGTCACATGTAGCCTGTGATGGAGGGAATTTGCTGAAGGGTGCAGCAGAGGTTGCAGGAAGCTGTGAATCAAAACTAGTGAGATGGTGGGGGAGAGAGGATGTTCATCAAGGAGACAGAGAGTTTTATGAGTAAATATTGATCTTCTATTGGCATGTAGGAAGGCTGAAGGATGCTGTGGCTCTCAGTGTTATTATGGATTCTGAATATCTTTGGTACTATGATGGAATTGGCTTACTGTTTTTGGGATTTGGTTTTCTGGTGTCTAAATTCTTGTTCTGGTGTCTAATAAGTTCTGTTCTCTATATGGAGATTTTGGTATATTTTGTAATCAAACATCATGTGATACTTATAGGCACAGACTTTATTTTGACAGTGGGTGCTGTAAATATTGCATTGTTGATACAGTATATCAACACTAATTATCGTTATTATCTTCTTCTTGTTCTTCTTCATCATCATCATCATCATCATCATCATCATCATTATCAATCATCATCACTTGAAGACTTCTACTACAGAGCAGCTCAGTCTTTCCAGAGGCAGTCTATTCTATTCTGAGGTACCTCTAATTGTCAGATGGCTTTCCTGTAACCTAAATCTGCCTTCACTTAGCTTGTACAGATTGTTCCATTTGTGCTTTCTAGGACCAAGCAGAATAAGTCTGATTTCTCTGCTTTTACTTGACCTTTATTTTCTCTGAATTTACTATTGTTGGCCTCAGTTTCCTCATCTACAAAATGAAGGGGGTGGATAAGATATAGATTGTGTTCTGAAATCCTTCTGAACCCTAACATTCTATTTCCCAATATGAATGTTTCCTTATTTATCTCATTTATGCTTTTTAACATGCCTGCACCCATCAGAAAATATCCCATGTGATACAAACCAGCAAGCTAAGCCTGGACCCACTCTTGTTCCACTGAGTTTTCTGTTTTTCACAAACAGGGCTACATAGTTGGATTGGATAGCCTCTGTGGTCTTTCCAACTCTGTGATTCCATGATTTGTCTTTGACATCACCCTGCTGCCAATGGATGATGAGGAACCTGAGGTATTTACCACATGCACTAATTATCTACTGGCATATAATGTCAACTTAATGACTTCCAAATGAGCAGCACTTTAGTAAATAGGAAGGCTAAGGGAATTGCATCCTGACAGACAAATATGTGTATTTGCACTGTGATTTTCCTGGTGTGTTGCTATAAGATATCCAACTGGCCTGCCATCGTTCTTTCTTAATGAGGGTCCTTACATTGTGAAATAAATGTGTGAGGCTGCTGTCTACTCCCTGGTGTATTTTGGAGGACTGGGCCATAAATGATGAGTTGAGTTGCAGGCTGAGAAGACATAAAAATGCATAGGAAGGTATTTATATTGCTCCTCTCTGAGGGTCTGCCAATCACAAAATATTAGAGATGAAAGAGATCTTGGTTTATTTAGTCTGGCCTTCTCATTTACTGCTAAAGAAACTCAGGACTGAGAAACCAGCCTGTAGTGAGCCACTAACAACTATGTAGCCATGTAGCAAATTCCAAATCTGTGTCCATGAGGCAAAATGGAAGAAAGAGTCTGGCTATCCTATTTTAATTTTATACATACAAACATGGTCGAAGATCTTCCTGTACAGTCACATTAGTTTGTTTAGGAAGCTTTCCTCTTTTTCTCTTCATCAGAATAATTTTTTTTCTTCAGAATTTCATTCTTTACAGTTCCTTATCCCCATTGTGTCAATCTGACTCACTAAATGCTAGAACAAGGTCTTGTTTACTATCTATTCTTTCTATGAAATCCTTGCCATCTTTCCCTAAATCTAGGGTGACTAATGGGTACTGTAGAACTTTCATCACCTTTGCTCTTATGAACTTGATGAGATAGTGGTCATTTGCCTCTAAGGTTCCTATCACTTGTGCTTCAGGAACTAGTTTCCCTCTGTGGACTAGAAGTGGTGAAAGATAGCAGTTCCACTTGGCTCCCTCTCCACCTTCCAAAGGGCAAAATTATCATTTAACCTACAGATCAAAATTCATCCTACCTCAATGTCATGCATCTGATTAGTGATAGAATTTGAGCAAAAACTAATATGTTCCTCACTTGTAAAATTTATAAAATGAATATACAATGTAGCACTCTGTTCACATCCTTGCTATGAGGATCAGCTAAGAAAATACATGTAAAACACTCTGTCACCTTTTAAGAGGTACAGAAATATTAGTCATTCTTAGTTCAGAGGCATCAAAATGTTTGTTTCTCTTATAGCTGTCTACTTTCATTACAATTCCATGGAAATATCAGAAAGTTGATGAATTGGTCTTTGAGACCATAAATATATTCCATGTAGTTTGGCCAGTTTTGTCATATTTGCACAGAGATTCAATGTGCATTTTTTTTATTTGCTTCATAGTTATCCTTGAAACAAAATGTTTGCTAACGGATAGTTTGAAATGAGTAAGTCTTCTGTGTTCATATTTTATACATCACTCAAATTTATTTTAAATATGTAATTAAAAATGAACTCACAGAAACATTCTTTCTGATAGGTTCCCTTGACCACATTGCCATCACCATGATTCTTGCCATGAGGGTCAGAGGGAACATGACCATTGCCATTGCTATCATTACAATAAATATCATCAACATAATTGGAATTTCTATTTTAGGTTACATCCATTATCTCATCTGACACTTACAAAATCTTTTGATATAGTGACTACAAGTATTATAATTTAAATTTTGCAACTGAAAAAATGGGTCAGGAAAATTGGATAACTTACTCATAGTCACATGTCTAATAAGTGGTGATGGTGAAATTTGCACCAGTGAAAGCAATTGTGGTATCTATTACAAACATGCTGTGTCTTGTAGTAGAAAATGAACCTGTTTCTTCTTTTTCTTTTCTTTTTCTCATTATTAAAAATGGTAGATTTCATCCTGTGAAAGCTACTTTCCATTTTGTAGAATGGTCAGCCATGTCAATGGACATTCTATAGCTTGGGCATAAATTCAGATGGGGATATGGAGCAGAGACCTTAGGAGGGGAAATCTTCGTTGGTTTGGTAGATTAAGAAAACTTTCATTTTAGTTAAACTCTGAGGTTAAAAGATGATCAAAGTGGTATCTTGAGCTATCCATCTACCATTATCCAATGAAGGGCACTGTGTTTTACGAGCTACAAGATGGCAACAAATGTATTGTTAGATGGCTTCCCTACCTACTCATTGATTCATGAAGGCTGTTAGAAAGATTATGGCTCACCTGTCACTGCTAACTACCTTTCATAAAATGATGGCCCCAACTGAACAGAATAACATTCTTTAAGACAAGCTTTTCATCAGGATTTTGTAGATAATGGCCACTGGTGCCAGATGGTTCTTGGCAATGCCATTCAACATCAAGTCGGAGGATATATGGACTACTAGGCCTTCAGCTGGGAAGTTCGGTCCTTAAGTTCTTGCAGAAGTATACAAATAATAACATTAAATCAATTCCATCTTGTTTCTTGATCCTGAAGCTTTCTCTCCTTCCATTCTGCTACTTTGAGCTGAAGAGCTATTAAGAAAGTATTTATTTCTTGCTGATTCAGCGGCACAGGGCTCTCTGGACACAGTTCTTATTGTTGCCTTGTCAAGCAGCAGTGATTTGGGGCTAGAGTTAGGCAGCTCTTTCTGTGTTTGGAATCCCTGCAGGATAGCTTCAACTCCGTGTGATACAAAGTAAAGGTGAAGGTGGCTGTTCTCTTGGGGACAACCAAGCATAGTCTAGCAATGATTTGGCTTGTCTATGATTTTACTTTTTCTTTCATAATTTGCTACCTTGATGGGGGCTCAAATACCAGATAATGCTTCTGCACTCCTATTTTAGAAATGGAGTTTCTCAGAACTAACCTATTGAATCATGGTCTAGATTTTTACAGTTACCTGGGTTCCCAAGAGGAAGCTGAGCCACTGTTTAGTGCTTAGTCAAGGAACAGGAAGAAAAGATAATAGTAGCTGGCATTACCTAAAATTATTATTACTATGTGCCAGGCATTGGGCTAAACTCTGGGAATAGAAATACAGAAAGACAATCCTTCCCTTAAGGAATTCATGTTTGTATGGGAGAAGGTATTGTATAGCAAGAAACTAAAATGTGTATGTGTTTTGTTTTATTGGTTTACTCGTGTGTGTGTGTGTGTGTGTGTGTGTGTGTGTGTGTACCTGCAGGAGGGTATATTGAAGAAAAAAGCTCATAAAGTCAGGAGCAAGATCCAGAGAGAAAAGAAGGAGTGAAAGTGGCTGGTCTAGGCCTTTCCTTAAGATGGAAACTTTAAGGCTTGTCAAGGAATTTTCTTATTCAGGATATATAGCTTAATGCTAAACAATGTTTACCTTTATATCCTAGAGGTATCAGGAAGTCCTTGGAGTTGGTGGAATCACACAGTAGGATATGCTTCTAAAGTCAACCAAAACCCTTAAAATGACCAGACTTTGCCCTGACCTTACCTGATATCTGGGTTCCACTCCTAACTTTCCAGACTTCTTTCTCCACCAAACAAGGTGAACTGTGCCCTTAGTTTGCAATAAAATAAAATCTGTATACTTTGTAGTCTAATATAAAGATGGTTCACTTTGTATGTAGATTCTGGCCCACTCACCCTTCCCTCTCCAAGGGAAATTGTGATGTTTATTTTTGTAAAGAACAGGAGAAGGGACATATTTGGGGGTTTGTTCCTTCCTTCAGCTATCTCCTAGGGAGATATTGAACTAGGAAAAAAATATATATATATACACACATACACATATAATATATATTATGCACACATTGATATCATATAATATAATGTATGTGCATATATGTATGAACACACATATAGACACATGTATACACACATCTGTAACACATGTATATTATATGTATATGTTTGTAATATTAATTACATATATGCATATTTCAGTTCCATAATTCTATTCCATATATGTATATATCCAAATAGAGAGGATAGATAGATGGATAGATAGACAGATAGATAGATATATAGATAGATAGATAGATAGATAGATAGATAGATAGATAGATGGATGGATAGATGGATAGATAGATGGGTAGATGAATACACCTTTCATATTTCAAATACTGGGGATCTGAGGTAGAAAAACTTTTAGATCCTGCATCAATGTTACTTTACTTGATTGCTTTCAAGAAGAGGGCAGTAATTAGTTTACTATCAGCTGCTTAGCCACCTCCCACCAAATTCTGGTTATGCATCAAGAATAGCTAAGAGACCTCTTTATTGAAGTAAACAATAAGTGGTAATTGTGGGAGTTATACAGATCAGAATGGATCAAAAAATAATGCAATGTAAAGAAATTCTTTGACTTGGAGTGAAATAAGTTCTCAGCTCGGCCAAAGAAAGAGAGATGAGCATCACCAAGGGGAATCTGCTTAGATAATCCAGGGACAAATTGGGGCTTAGTACTGACATGTCTGGAGCTCCAGGGAAATCTTTTTGACACCATACAAAGCTATGAGCTTGCCTTATCTACAGACTGTTCTGAAATCACTCTCCAAAGTGAAGAAGTCCTTTCTGCATTCCCACAGGTAGGCAGCATGGTAGCTCAGTATTCTCTTCACCAATTTGGAGGTGTGCCTCCTTCTCATGGGTGCAAAACACAATGAAAGCTTCATAATCTTTGGGGAGGCATTACTCCTCTGTCAGCTTATTTGGTTCTCACAACTGCCCTGTTTGATACGAGCTACCATGATTAACCACAACATCCCTTGTATCTTTGTCCTTCCCTCCACTCACACAACCACTACTGTGATTCAGACCCTCATCACTTCTCACCTGGATTACTGCAACGTCCTGGACTTCCTGCCCCAAGTTTCCCCCTACTCCATCCTTTCTCCATCCTTCTGACTGCTGCCAAACTGCCAATGCAGAACTGACCGTGTGACTCCTATACTCAATGTATTGCTCCAGGATTAAATATAAACTCCACCTTTTATGAATGTGTTAGATCTACATGACTCAGTCCCAACCTAACTTTACAACTTGATTGGATATCACTCTTCTATCGTACTTTTATCTAGTCTGACTCGTATCTCTGTTCCTCAGATACAGAATCCCATTTCTCGTCTTGGTGCCTTGGAATAAACTTTACCCAATGCCTTCACCTCTCTCCTGGCTCTGCAAACATTTTTCTCCCCTATTCCCCATTGTATCATCAATCTGCCTTTGCAGCCCCTTCCTTTGATTGGTCACTTCATCTGAGAATCTCTATTTTACAGAAAGTGCCTATGCTAGCCAAGTTATTTGTTTTATTGAATTATTCTGTATTTTTATTTATGTATACTTTGTTTCCTCTCTGGACTTTATTCCTCACACTGCAGAATTCTTTTTCCTCATGCCCTCAGATGAAGGCTACTTTCTTCTTCTTGCATCCAGTTTTCAAAGCTCTTGTACGTGTTGTCTTTCCTCCATTAAAATGTAAACTCCTCGAGGCCAGGGATAGTCATTCATGACTGAAGTGATTGAACAACAATATTTATGAAGCACTTTGCTTACATTACTCACTGAGGCCTATCAGTCAATCAGCTAATAAGTATTTATTAAGTATGTTCAATGATCAGAAGCTGTGCTAAGCACCGAAAATACAAAGAATGGCAAAAATCCCTAAACAAAACCAAACCAAAGACCCAAACCATTTCTTGTTCTTGAGAAACTCACAATCTAACAATTATCCTGCCAACAACTTTTGGAGAGAGAGAGACTGTTGATATTATTATGCCCAGTTTACAAATAAGGCAAATAGGTTTTCAGAGGGATTATATTACTCCTCCATAGTCACTCAATTGGTCAGTGTCAGGGGTGGGATTGGAAACTGTTCTCATCAGGCCACAGACTCAGAAAACCTCAGAATGGCAAAGTAAGAAGGAACCCCAAAGGACCCTCTGTCATCACATGCACAATAAGGGTGTATCCAGTCTAGAAGACCTGTATGAAGGGAAAGCCATTCCCACTCCTAATCCACCCCCAGGCAGACCAATCCATTTTAGAAATTCTTTGTTATGAAGTTTGTTGGTGTTTCCCTTGTGTTGAACCAAAACCTGACTGTCTGCATTCTTTGATTTATTGCTCACAGTTTTGCTGCCCAGGACTAAACAAATCCCCAGTCTTTCTTTCATATGATGAGTCTTCAAACACTTGATAACACATGTTATGTCACATTCTAGGACTATTGTTCAGGAAGTTAGCCATTCACAGCTCTTCTTCTTGGATGGCATGGTTAGTGGCATAACCCTACCCTTCTTCTACCTAATGATACCCAAGAAATGATTGGATCTTAGGATGCTGCCTTTAAAACTCTTCTAGCAACTGGTGTGAGCAAGGCATGATGATTCTCCCAAAGTGGCTATTATTATTAGGATGAATAGTATCACTGATATTATTACCATAAATATTATTACCCTTAATAAAATTATTATCATTATTGTGCACAGTTATTTTTTTCCTTACAAATAGTATGGTTTAGTAGCTAGAGAACTAGACTAGTGACAGAGTTCCTGGGTTGGGATTTCCTTTCAATACTCTCTAGCTCTGTAACCATAGATAACTGAAGCTTTCAGAGCCTCTCTTTCCTTATTTTTAAAATAGGATTCCTAGTCTTTGGATCACTTACCTCATAGGACTGTTGGGAACACTTTGCCAAACTTATGGTATTATGGAAATGGGTTTTGTTATTCCTGGTTGTGTTATTGTTAACATTATTGTTATTAACATTATTATTATTTATTATGCATAATCATCATGTGTTTATTATATATAATATATCCATATATAATTACATATGATTTACATTATTAATAGCATTGCTATTATAAACATTCTCATTCTCATCAGGATCACAGAGACTACATAAGCAACATGGTAGCAAGAACCAGTGTATTGTAATAGATAGAAAATCATCTTCAGAGCCAGGAGGACTTGGGTTTAGGTCCTGCTTGAGTCACATTCTGAGTCTCCCATTGCACTAAGGGAAGGGAATACTAATTTATTCACTGTCTACTTTGTGTTAAACACTTGATTAAAAACAACAACAGCAACAAAAACAAAATAGGATCCTCACAACAACCATGTGAGGTAGATGCTATCACTATTATTTTTCCCATTTTACAGAAAAGGAAACTAAGGCTGACCGAGGTTAAGTGACTTTCCCAGGGTCATGTAGCTAGTACATTTTCATACTGCATTTGAACTCAGGGTTTCCTGACTCCAGGTCCAGTACTGTAGCCACTACACCAATTAGCTGTTTCTAATTGCAGTGAAATGACAGTTGGGATGGACTTAATGGCTATGGGATTTTGGACAAATCACCTAACCTCTCAGTGATCTGGCAAATCTCTAAGACTGTAAGTTACAGAGAAGGGTATTGACCTGCACTGGCAGAGGGAATTTCCTCACCTTGAAGTTCCCTATTCCAGTGAAATCACAAATCCAACCCTGTAACTTTAGTCCTAAGTGCTTGAGCTTCTTAGAACAAGCTTGTAACCATCTGGAAGAATTGCTATTTCTTTTTCAGCTTCAAGAAATGACCATGCACTTCTGAAATTATCTTCCACCATCTGTAACCTTGAGATCAAATGTATTACTTGGATATTAATCTTGAAAGTGCAACTTACATGATTTTGAGAGCACCATCTGGCCAGCTCATGGATACCATCCAAATGTTTGAAAGGATGGTCTCCAGAGTACCAAGAGTAAGGGCCAGAGGGAACACAATATTCCCTAAGTCTAAGCACTTTGAGTTCAATGCCACAGATATCTTAGTGCCCAACTTCAAATAAATATTAGTTTTTCTTTGGCCATTATTGATTAGAAGCAGACAGAGTTCTGGGTTTGTTCCTGTTTCTCCCTTCACTCCTCTCCAAAGGCCACCATTTAGGTACATCTATTGTACTGAGTGAACTATAACTTCCCACTCAGTCTCTATGCTTCAAATAAATCATCTTAAGAGCTGACAAAATCATTTTCCTAAGGCACATGTTGGAAAATATTATCCCTCCACCCCACTCCAAACCCTTTAGTGGCTCCCTAACACTTCAAGGATATGAAACATACTCCTTAGCTTGACATTTAAGGACCTCCATTCTCTGGTTCTTACCTATCCTTCTAGCATCAATAGATGTTCCTTTTCTTCATAGACTCTATATATAATCCAAAACAAATCACTGGCCAAACCACTGAAACTAGCATTTCTTTTTCTTTCATGATGCTTCTGAGTAGGTTTTCCTCTGTTTCCAGAAAGGTTTGATAGGATAAAATCTATCTATCTATCTCTCTATCTCTGTCTGTCTGTCTGTCTGTCCATCCGTCCGTCTATCTGTCCATCTATCTGTCTATCTATCTATCTATCTATCTATCTATCTATCTATCTATCTATCTATCTACACCTCCTTGGAGGTGTTCAAGGAAAGACTAAATGACCACTTGTTAAGAATGTTAAGGTCCAGGTTCCTTTTAGGTCTGCATTAATCTGACTGGTCTACTATCTCTTATATGCTGCCTTTCCTGTTTCTCTTCAGTGTTCTTATTCTTCTCCTTACTGAGTGTACACTCACACTCTTCTCTGCCTGTCAGGATCTTTCTCTTCCTCCAAAGTTTAGGTGCCACCTCCTTAATTAATCTTTCCCAGACCTTCTCAGTTCAATTTATTCCCCTCTTTCCCAAGTTTTACTCTTTCTGGATTTTTTAATACTTAGATCCCTAAGGAATTGCTTCATTCTTTGTACTTATATTTCCTCTATACTACTTCTATCCACTGTTCTTGACTCTAATCTTTGGTTCCTAATTAGACAAATCTAATTCTTTTTCCACGTGACTGTAATAGCAATCTAGTTTAGCAGATACTTAACACTTAGTAACTTAGGGCTAAAGTAGCATTTACTAACTTTGGGCTAAGTATGGAAGGTGTGAGCCCTGTCCACTGTTGAGAAGGCATGAACTCCCCTGTTGACTGGAAGAAGGCTAGTTATTGGCTGAGACAGGAGGCCAGTGTGTGTATATAAAGAAGAATTCCAGAGACAGAGAGACAGAA
>JAQQSW010006896.1:0-13839 GCA_028646575.1 Pseudocheirus occidentalis | reverse complement strand
ACTTTGTGACCATTATAATGACTTTGGCTTTCTGGTTTTGGGACTTGTCCTTCTGGTTTTGGGACTCAGTGTTATGGTTTCTGAATAAAGACCTTGGTTCTGCCTTCCATGTGGAGAGTTTGCTGTATTTTGTGATCCAAAACTACACCAATATATTCATAACCATCATGGGTGTTGTGAATATCTCATTATTGATACAGGAAACTGAGGCAAACAATGTTAAGTGACTTTCCCAGGGTCACATAGCTGTTAAATGTCTGAGACCAGATTTGAACTCATGAAACTGAGTCTTCCTAATTTCAACTCTATCCTCTGTGGCACATAGCTGTCCCCTGATAAATATGTTAATTAATTATTTTTTCAGTATGTGTTGTTTGAACCCAGAAGCTCTGACTCCAGAACCAGCAGGCTGGTGCAGTGGATAGAGTGCCAAACTTGGACTTGGAAATGACTGAATTCAAATTCAGCTCAGACACTTAATAGTTGTGTGACCCTGGGCAAGTCACTTAATCTCAGTTTCCACAAATATAAAATAGGGATAGTAATAGCGCTTACCTTCAAGGGTTATTGTAAGGATCAAATCAGATAATATTTGCAAAATGCACTTAATTCAGTGCTTGACATGTACTATACCAATAAATGCTTATTACCTTTCCTATTCCACTGTCATTAAGAGCTTGCAAAAAAAAATTTCAGATAAGGCTAAACATTAATCTTATTAAACATTTTGAGGGAAAATGGTAGACTGGAACAGACTACTCCTTTGGCTGCATGGATTCAGCCTGAATGAAGAAATGAGAAAAGAAAAAAAAAGGATGCTTTTGTATTTTTATAAATCTGTTTTTGGAAAAGGAGGGACCTTCACAATGGGGGGACTAATAGCCCCAGGTTTTGCCATTTTCCTTCCTTCACCTGCTTCATATTTTTTTTCCCTTTTTCATAGTCTACTTTCTGTGACATTAGAAGTGATGACAAAGTGCAGATACTCTAATATTATTGTATGTGGGCACCTATCACTGAAAATGATCTGTGTATGTTAGGGAAGAGTCTTGAAACAGAACACATTTGTATAGATAGAAAGGAGGGCAGACAAGAAGAGAATTAAAGGCCAGGGGAGTAACTGCATCTTGTATTTGGAGATAGTAATGGCCACAAACTGTGGTAGATGGGGGAAATGCCCACTAATGTGCATGGAATAAAGTATCAATGATAAAGAACGTTAAACAGATTGGGGCTGTGTGGGTGGAGGATATCAGTTGAAGGAACAAACATTCATTAAGTGCCTGTCATGTATCATACACTCTGCTGGCATATTATCTCAACTGAAGGTGATAAGGTTGTTAATAGTTGATAGCTGGGTGTGGGGAAGTAGTCCAAATAGTTTAGGAGACAGGAAATAAGGAATATGGCCAATAGAGCACATAATAGTAAAAAAAAATACATACATATACACACAGACATGCATACATATACATAGGGTGTTTCTAAAGTCTGGACACAGTGGCGGCTAGGTGGCACAGTGAATAGAGCACCGGCCCTGGAGTCAGGAGTGCCTGAGTTCAAATCCGGCCTCAGACACTTAACACAAAAAACTAGCCGTGTGACCTTGGGCAAGTCACTTAACCCCAACTGCCCTCCAAAAGAAAAAAGCAAAAAAAATAAATAAAGTCTGGACACATAGGAAATCTTATTAACCAGGCATATTTTCAAGAAATGAAATTTTCAACATTTTATTTAATCAGCATAAATTTTGGCCATGACAATTTCATATGGAATGGAAGCTTTCATTAGCTATTGGGGACTATTTTCCATATTAATGAGATTAATTTAATTAAATTAATTTAATCTCATTAATATGGAAAATAGAAATAGAATATAGAAATAGAAAATAGAAATAACATGGAAAATAGAAATGAGATTTCCTATATTTTCTTATGAAATCTCTTTTTAGCTAATTAAATAAAAAAATTTAAAAACTTTCATTCTCTTCATTTTGTAAAAATATACATAGTTAATGAGAATTCCTATGTGTCCAGACTTTGGGGGGCACCCTATACATATACACAGTTATATATACGTACATACATACATACACACATATTATATATATATATATATGTATATATATATATATATATATATATATATATAAAACCTGTGCCCACATGCATACACACAGTGTTAGACATACACATATGCAAAATCATATGCATATGCATTTAAAGCTAGTGCAAAAGCATATACTTACATGTATATTTAGTAACATGTATACACATAAATACATGTCTAAGTGCACATATGTATTTGCATGCATATATTGCAGGCATATGGATAAAGAGAATATGAATGGTTATATTCTAAAAGTTCCCATTACTGGAACAACAACTTGAATCCTGCTAATGGGAGATAAATCCTAATATATTCTGATAAGTTTTCATCATTACAGTTTTGTGGTATGTTAAGTAAATTTAAAATTTTCAACAAGGCCTTACTGAGAAGTACATTATTATCCATGAGCTGAGGGAGTGAATACATTAAATCCCACCCAATTCTAGTAAGGATTTCCAACCATGTATACCAAACCTTTTAAAAATTATTTAAAATCTGTTGAAAATGCTTATAATAATCCTAATCCAAAGAATTAGGCCAGGAGTTTTTAACCTAAGGCTCATGAACTTTGTGTGTGTGTGTGTGTGTGTGTGTGTGTGTGTGTGTGTGTGTGTGTGAGTGTGTATACATTCACACATATACATATTCACCACTACTTTGCATTACATTATATTTATTATATTCACCTACCTTTGTTGTTCACCTTCATCCAACTCTCACCTGTGGTTCTGAGAAGCTACAGCATGAGCAGTAGTCATACCTTGGTAAACCGTCTTGGCAGAGGCTAAACTAGGTCAAGGACACCTGACAGACCTCACACCTGTGGGTGAGTTAGATGGATGTCCACCCCAAGCATGTGAAGACTTTTCCTGGCTGAATGTGCAGAAGAGAATAATTTGTTCCAACAGCCATGAAGGTGACTGAAGCAGGCTCTGGGGAGTGCACTGAAGACACCAAGGCTATCCACTGCATCCTAGGCCATCACCAGTTTTGCCCTTTGTCTTACCATTGGACTTTGATGACTGAGGAAGAGAATGTGGCTGACAACTCTGCACGATTCTGCCTCACTGAAATCCAAGTCACGTGCAAGGTAAGACATCATCCTTTATGTCACCGGTCCTCTCTGAAAACCAAGGATGAACAACAGTTATGTTATAGCATAGCATGTTCAGATAACTTTACCTTAATAGAATTGGTTTTCTTTGTCATCCTATGTCTTTAATTTTTTAAAATGTTATTCTGAGATGGGGTTTATAGGCTTTGGCAGATTACAGAGAGGTCTATGACATATTGGAAAAAAAAAAGATTGAGAGTCTTTGCCTTAGACACACGGGATCCTGGTTGATTGACCTGAGTGCATCACAACATCAAAAGAGCAAGAGCTAGAAAGCCTTCTTGGCTAGTGGGTCTTTATTGACAATGATGTGGTTCCAGGGTATACATAGCCTCTTTATGCTCGCTTCCTAAAACATCAAACTGCACTGCAAAGTATAGGTTATTTTGGAAAGAAATGGGCAGGCTGAGTTCTGTTGCCCTTTAAGACTCATGTTAAAATGTTACTCTTCTTTTTGGCTTTTTGTCATCAGTATACTCTTCTATAAATCAAAATAATCCCAGACCATTATGTTTTCTATAAAATATGAGATGAAAATAAGCACAAGAAAATCTTTTAATTCAGATTCATTGGTAATAACGAACTTCAGAAGGCAAGAGATCATTAAAATACGAGTTGTTCATACATTATCTTTTATAGTTAACAAAACTTTCCCTTCAAATCCTTTAAAAACTTAACAAATAATTGTTAAATGAACGAAAGAGCAATGAGGGGCCCTCCTTTGTTCTTTATTTTGTTACCTGGGTTTGTCTGAGCACACCTAATTGTGAGATGCCCATGAGGGGCCCTTGGAGCATGTCCTGATTGCCTAGCAAGGAGGTCTGTGCTTCTGTCACCAAATGGCTATGTCTTTAAACTGGTGAGATTGAACTGGTAGATACTTTTTACCATTCTCTTTCTGCTTCTCTCTTTCATCCATTATATCTTCATATGTGCTCCTATCTGATGAACATTCACTCACAGCCTGATGGGAATTGAAATAACCTATCAGTCAGCTTTCTGTGAATAAACCACTCAAGAATAGGCACTCTAGTCCTCTAAAAACATTGTCTGCTGCAGGACCAGCACAATCTGTTTTGTAGGTGTAGCCTTTAGAATCTAACATCAACCCCACACCAAGATGAGGCATCTGAAAAAGACTTTAATGGAATTAGTTATTTTAAACTGAAAATTTATTTGATCAGTTTATTGTAACTAGAGAGGTAGCTTGGAGTAATGGGATGAATTGGCCTTGAAGTGGGGAGTAACTGCCTCCGAAACACCTCTCAGTCCTCTAGGAAACTCCCTTAGACTAAGAAGCAGAGAAGGTACCAAACTTCATTGTTGGTGGGCGTCCCCTCACCAGGAGTCATATGACAACTCTGATCCATATTCAGTCATTCAGTCAATAAACATTTATTAAATTACTACAATGGGCCAGGCCCTGGCCTAAGTAAGCATTGGAGATACAGAGAAAGGCAAAAACCGTTTCCCCTGTCAAAGAGTCTGCAGTCTAATGGGGGAGACAACATACAAAAAGAAGCAGACACGCAGGGAGGAGGGGGGAAAGGTTCGTGTGGGGATGGCAGAGGGGTCTAGAGGAGTACAGAGATGGCTGATGTTCAAAGGGTAGAGATTTCTGCCCTCCAATCAGAAGGGGCCCTAATGTTACCAGCATTATGCTTTGAAGTCTCAACTTATGTTTAAGTAGGTGGATTTCCTGCCCATTTCTTTCCAACATAACTAGGAAAAGAAAATATCATTGGAAAACGTGACTAGTTTTAGAGCTCACAGCTAGTGACAGTGACATTCCTTAGTGGTATACATAATTAAAAAAAACCCTGCTAGATGACAGTTCTTCTGTATACGTAGCAATAGTGACATCTGATGGCTGGTAATGGATTTACTTTTGCTTTGGAAGATGACAAAGTTCTTTTTGCTAAAATAAAACCATGCTAGTTATTTGTTTTTTATAAAAAATTTATGTAGTTAACTCTTTTCTTAAAGTGGTAACTGAGTAGTTTTTGGAGGGGAGGGTACAGTGGGGCTTTATTTATTACCAGTTCCAACAAAAGGATTCAAAGAAAGAATCAATAAAAACAAATAGTTCTCTGGGACATAGGGGCTAGATGATATTGCAAATTAATTTGTTGTTGGAAAGTGGAAAGGCAAATGACATTGCTTTCAAGGGTGCCAAGAAGTATCACTAGTCAAGTTCTCTCTCCTCTGAAGAAAGGAGAAGAAATAGGCTGGGGTGGTGATAACGAAGTTTATGAATAGTGAACATGATTTAAAAAAAAAGAAAAAAGGATGAGAGTTTAAATGAAATATTCAAAAATATGCAGAATAGAGCAGAAGGAGATTCAGAAGGGCCATGGACTTTTACCATTGTATTATATTTCATGTATGTATATATGTATGTATGTATATATTTAAACAAACCAAACTGTATACACTAGAAATTCAGTTTCACATACTAAAAAGATAAGAAATTGCTTTATATTGAATTACGGGGAATTTGGGGTTAACATAATGAAAATTTTTGCTTGCTTTATGGTGAGGGAAGGCTATTTCAGCCACTTTATTTAGAGAAGGGCAATTAGGGAGGAAGAGCACAATTTGAAATTGGTGACATGGATTACAATTCAGGCAAAATGATCTGCTGTATATTCTTGGAAATTACAACAACATCTCATATTTCTATGGGGCTTTATCATGTAAAAGCTTCATAATAGCCCAATGTTTCAACAATGCAATATTCACAATGCCTATAGCAGCTATAAATATGCTGATATGGTTATTAATCACAAAATGTAACAGGTTCTCTACATGGGAAATATAGCTAGGACATTTATTCAGATACCTAAAAACTGAATCCCCAAATCAGAAAGTCAAAGCCATCACAGTATTTATGAAGTTGGCACATGTAGTTAATGTCGTAAGTTCCCACATTCTCAAGCCTTCAAAACAATACAGGCTACCTCAGGGAAAGGTCCTCCTCTCTTAACTACTGGCAATTTCTCAGCATCCACACAGCTTGCTCCCCCCCCTCCCTCACAGTTCCCATTCCTGGCAGTCCTCAAAATAATCCCTTAGCAGAGATTCTGGCTGGCTCAAAAAAAGGGGGTTCACTGCTGCTACTTCCAATCACCACTGCTCTGACTCTAGCTTGGCTCTGGCTTCCTCTTGCCCCACCCCTTCCTGCTACATTAGCAAGTTCGAGGGGCATGGAAGATCTTCACATCCCATAACCATTACACCCAATGAGAGGGGACATACAAGTATGTTGTTATTGTTATTCAGTTGTGTCTGAGTCTTCATGACCCTACTTGGGGTTTTCTTGGCAAATATACTTTACTGCTTTGCCATTTCCTTTTCCAGATCATTTTACAGATGAGGAAACCAAGGCAAATAGGGTTAAGTGACTTGTCCAGTCATGCATCTAGTAAGTGTCTGAGGCCAGATTTGAACTTAGGAAGAGGAGTCTTGCTGACTTCAGGTTCGATACTCTATGTATTATGGCATCACCTAGGTGCCCAAAGTACATCATCCCCATTTTACAGGTGGGAAAACTAGTTCAGAGAGGTTAAGATTATTTTCCCAGGGTCACATTCAGTGGCAGACCAGGAATGAAACTTGTGTTCACTTATTCTAATTCCCATACTTTTTCCACAGGAAACTCTCTTTCTCAAATAAATCTTCCCACTACAATCCACTGGCATGGTAAAAGAAATGCTTGCCTGGGAGGTAGAGTACTAGAGTTCACATACTAGCTTTATCATTTTGGTTGCCCAGGGTAAATAATTTAATTTTCAAGTTATTTTCCTCGTGTATGAAAGGGATTGGGCTGATAATCTTTAAAGACACTTCTAGTTATAACACTCTATAAAACTATGATCTCCAGAATTTCTCTCTGTCTTTTCCAACTTTCCCTAATCAACTGAATGCAGCTTTAGAAGACAGGATTTGAGGAGAAGTTTTGTACTTTGCAAATTGTTCATAGGCTATCTTCATGACTCTGGAATAGCAAGATAATATTGTATTCAGTGCCATGAAAAATGAAGAAACAATTTTTGCATGGCAGAATACATTAAAGAATATAGGAATGTTATTATTTATATATTTTTTCTGTCATATGAATGACTATACCTCATATACACAGAAAAAAACCATTTACATCTATATTCCTAATAGATGGAGTTAAAGACTTTTTTTCATATCTGGGTTTCACCAGTGAGTACATTTTATCTGTTTCCATACTTAAATTATGCAGACTAAAAAACAAATGTCCACATTATCCATGTCCAAAAAACCTTCTCTTTTTTTTTGTTATAAACTATTTATTAATAGACAAAGCCAGTGAAATTGTTTACTTCTTCTTTGATACACCAACAATGTTACCCATTGGGCCTTTTAGTCTTGGCTTGCTAGTCTCAGACCCAGAGACCCCCAAAATGTTGAAGTCCAGGATGTGTCTGAATCTTTTTCAGTTGCACCAGATCTTCACAAAGCATATTGTCCACACTGTTGAACAGAACCTGGCTATGTTTTCCATCCTTCTGTCTATCAAGGAATCAGTCTGGAATCTTGTATTGCTGGGAATTCTGCATGATGGTGATCACATGCTCCACATCATCTTCAGTGAGCTCACCAGCCCTATTGGTGAGATGAATGTCTGCTTTCCTCAGTACTGCATGGGCATATCTTCAGCCCACACCCTTGATGGCTGTGATGGCAAAAATTATTTTCCACTGTCCATCAATGTTGGTGTTGAGCACTCTCAACATGTGCTGAACTTCTTGGGGATTACAAGAGACGTGACTGGAAGAGCAGCATGAAAACCTCTGGAAAAGCAACTTGTCTCATTCTTCATTCTTGTGCTTCACCTCTCTGTTATGAAGTATATAGCATGAGTCATCATTAATCTTTTTGAATCCTTGTTGGCTATTAAGTTGATAAGTGTTCATCACCACAGTATCCCACTACTTTTATGTACCCTAACTTGTTCATCCATTGACCATCCATTGCCCTCCCTTTAGTTTCCCATTCTTTGTCATCTCAAATAGAACTATAAATATTTTTATACACCCTTAGACTTTGTTTTTCTTAAAATGAATCTGTTTCTTAATCTAACCTCTTTGTAATTCTCCTCTTTTCCTTTCTCTCTTTGTCTCTGTTGAATGAAATATATTTTTGTACCCCAAATTGTGTGTATTCTTTCTTCTTTTGACCATTTCAGAGGAAGGTGAGGTTCTTGTGTCAGCCATTTCCCTCAACCCCTTCTTCTTGTAAATTTAGATATCTACTTGTGCACCTTGATTGTGTGAGATAATTTTCATGTATTTTTCTTTCCCTTTCACTCCCCTGTTCCTACCTCACAGTATATTCATCTTCCCCTCATTTTCCATTCTTTTCTTAAGATTAAAACATAACAAAACCACTCTAGGCCTGGTATGATTGAATTCCTTCTATAAATCCTGATGATGGTAGGGTTCAGAGGAGATATGTATATCATTTCTCCATATTTGAATTTAAGTACTTTATCAAAAGTTTAGTCCTTTGTTCTGGTTCATTTGTATTTGTCTTTTTATGTTTTACTTACCTCCTGTCCTTAAACTTCAAAGTTTCTATACAACTCTGGTCATTTCATCAGGAATGTTTAAAAGTTTTCTATTGCATTGAAAATCCATTTTTTCGTTTATAGTGTAATATCTAATTTTGCTAGGTAAGTATAGTGTCAACACAATATTCACAGCCCTGATGGTGACTATGAATAGGGTAATGAATGACAAAACTGCCAGTTCCTACTTGTCCACATTGTAGACTTGGTATGGGTCTGGTAGTGCCACATTATGGGTCTGAGACCTTTTCAATACATAGCCTTTCCCTAGGTTCTGGAGTACTCCACATGTGCCATGCCCTACCCTTTCCCCCTGTGTCCAAAGGCCTCCTTGTCTGTCTTCCTATGCCAAATTGAGGGAGGCAAATGATTCACTGTAACTTTTTTCAGATTTCCCCATCAAGATCTGGTTTGGTTCATTTTCCAGATCTGTTTGAAAGGATTTGTAGAGGGCAGCCCATGTCATTGCTTTGGATCACCTTGACATTTTGGCTCTGCCAATATATATGTATATGATATATATCTGTATGTATGAATACACATACATATGTGTATATGCATGCATATGTACAAGCATCTGTATAATATATAATATACATGTGCATGCATATCTATATCTATATCTACATCCATAGGCAGAGTCAAAATGGCAAGGTGATTGAAATCATGTGTGTGTATACATATGTTTATTGTTGTTATTGATGATGAAGATGATGATTGGTTGTGTCTGACTCTTCATGATACCATTTAGGATTTTAAAAAATAATTTATTTTATTTTTAATTTATGAATAAAATAAACATTTCCATACATAATGGAATAAAAAAAGATGAAGTGGCAAATCTATTATATACAACTTGCTATTCTTTCAAATATATAATAAAGTTATCATGCATTTTTTTCCTTTTTTTCCTCCCCTACCCTGCACTAAAGATGGCTACCATTAGACACAAATATGTGTGTGTGTATGTACATAAAACCATTTTTATACATGCTTCTATTTATTACTTCTTTCACAGGATGAAAATATTGTCTTCCTTAATACAATCTTTGTAGTGAATTTGGGTATTTATAATAATCAAAATGACTTTTTTGTTCAGTGTTGTTATTTTTTAAAATAATAAATAAATTAATTTATTTTTAGTTTACAACATTCAACTGGAGAAGCTATTAAGTTCAAACTTTTCTCTCTCTCCCTCTCTTCCCCATTCCCCCAAGACAACATGCAATCTGATCTAAGTTCTGCACATACCTTTGCATTAAGCATATTTTCACTTTAGTCGTGTTGTAAAGAATTATAACCAATGGAATGAACCATGAGAAAGAAAAAATAAAAAAGAAAAGAGAGAGCAAATAGTTTGTTTCAATCTGCATTCAGACTTTTGAATGTAGTACTGGTGGATCTATGACTTGTTCTAGCAATTTTGGAAATAAAATTCAATCTATATCTCAAAAATCACTACATGGCTCATAACCTTTGATTTAGACTTACTACAACTAGACTTACACACAAAAGAGATAAAAGAAAGAAGGAAATAACCATTTGCATAATATATTTATGGAAAAAAATTTTTATTGTTGAGAGGCAAAGTGAGTGACTATCAACTGGCTACGGTTGAACAGTGTAAAGTATATTGGAATATTATTGTACTATGAGAAATGATAAAAGGTATGGATTCAGAGAAAGCTTGGAGGAATTGTATAAAATAATCAAATAAAGTAAGCAGAACTAGGAGATTAGTGCAATGATCAAGTATGATTCTAAAGAACAATGAAGTATTCTGCCTACCTCCTGAGAAAGAGGTGGTGGCAGACTGAGAAGTACATTTTTGGACAAGTGTGGTTTTGTTTGCTTGACCCTGTGTTACAAAGTCAGTGCTGTTTGGGGCACTAGGTGGCGCAGTGGATAGAGTGCCAAACTTGGCTTCAGAAAGACCTGAGTTTAAATCTGAGCCCAGACACATTTACTAGCTATGTGACCCTGGGCAAGTCACTTAACCCTGTTTGCCTCAGTTTCCTCATCTATTAAATGAGCTGTAAAAGGAAACGGCAAATCATATCAGTATCTTTGTCAAGAAAATAGCAAATGAGGTCATGACACAACCAAATTAGCAACATAGTTGTTTTGTTTGATTTTTAAGTTGGGGGGAGGATTTTACTAAAGGGGCAATGGTGATGATAGTGATACTCCACCACCACACCCCCTTCTCCCAAATAGGTTGGGCTACAAATCTTTTCAGCTCTAATAGTCTGATTCTGTGGACATAGGGCTTTGATAAAAATAGATTTATTATAAGATGTAGGCACTAGATGGCAGCAAAGAGCATTTAAATACTGCAATAAACAATTATTTTTTAGTCCTGACTGTAATCGTGTTTAGCACATACATATTAGTCATGGAATAATGGCAAGAAGACTGACCTGATCCCACACTTATGCTCTATTATAGGAATCCTGGCTCCTTTAATATTCCATAAATTTCTAGGATCTTCATCTGAGTGACTATTTGGAAAGTTCATCACCGCCACCACCACCACCACCGCCACCTCCTCCTCCTCCTCCTCCTCCTCCACCACCTTCTTTTTCTTCTTCTACTTCTTTGTAAAATTCAGTAACCTTCCTGGAATGGGGAAATATGTTCAAGTATTCATAGCTGGTTTATGTTTATATAAACAGAAAAACTTGGGGACTAATAGTGTATTGTAAAGGAAGAAGAAACAGACTTGGGAGCTTGGTTTCTGGCTTTACCACTGTCTTACTGGGCAACCACAGGGAAGCAATTTCTTGTGTTTAAATTTTATTTTCCTCATCTCTGAGCCCAGGGTGCCCAAGCAAGGGACTCTGGGCTCACATAAACCTTGGCTAAAGAGAGTCAAGTTTCTTTCTTCTTGGGGTTTGTTGCTCCTACCTAGATTAATCCAGGAAAGTCTCCAAGATAAAACTTAGGTATGACTTGTGTCTATGGTGCCTACAAATGTGAGTGGCAGCATCCCCAAGGCCTCCACAGACACTCAATGTATAAATATTGTTATTGGATATGGGATAGCTTTTATTCCATACCACAAAAAAACTGAATGAAATGCTAAGGATGCAAAGACATGCATGAAAAAATACAGAAAATATTTGGCCCCCATATTCAATATACTAACCATGTAAAATCCATTTGTAGGACTGCTAAACAGATGTTTTGCATTCATTTCAAATCTGCACTGTAGAAAAATTCACTGGGTCCAGATGTCCTGGTCAGTAAGGACATGGTTTTCAAGTGGATATTCTTATGGGAAGAAAGGAAAGAAGGAAGGAAGGAAGGGAGGAAGGAAGTAATTATTAGCTCTGTGTTATGCACTTTAATAATATTATCCCATTTGATCCTCACAACCATCCTGGGAATGCTATTATTACCTTCATTTTACAGTTGAGGAAAATGAGGCAAATGGAGATTAGTTGAGTTGTTATGGGTCATATAGGTAGTAAGTACCAACATTAGATTTAAACTCAAGTCTTTCTAACTCCAGGCCTAGGGGTCTATATGTTGTGCTGCCAATCTCCCTCTGAAAGGCTACTGGTTGTTCTCCACCTCTGAGATCTCCTACTGGATAGCTGATACTTCATTCAGGAGCAAGATATCTGTTAAGGTGGGAAGTATCCAGGATATATACCCATCTGTCTATCTTCTCAGTATCACTAGTCATTGAACTATTTTTATAAAAAAATAACTGAAATACAAATGATGTTAAACAGATATCAAAGGTCCATTCTAAACTTACCTAGAGGGGGTGGAGCCAAGATGGTGGTGTAGAAGCATCAAGGTTTCACAGCTCCCACATAGCCACCTCAAATATCCATAAAATGTGACTCTAAACAAATTTTAGGGCTCCAAAACTCACAAAAATACAGAAAACACGCCTCTTGCTGAAGGCAGCTTGGCACAAAGGGCTCATCACAGAAGGCTGGGAGCTGAAACAAGCCCAGCCAGAAACTGTGGCCTGGCCCTAGGGTGGCTAGGAGGAGCCGCAGACAGAGTCTTCAGGAGAGTGGATCAGCGGCAGCTGTGGCAGTTTCCAGATTTATCAAGCCAGAAGAAATAAAAACTAAGTGAAAGATCAGTGGAATTCAGCTAAATTTGGGGGAGAAAAGTGGTCTGGCCGAACTGCCACCAGGACAAGGAAGCAGTGAAGCAGCAGAGCGGCTGCAAGAGGCAGCCATCTCTACCCAGCTGCTTCAGAGCTCCCAGCCTGGAGACTGCAAGGGGGCCAAGCGATTGTTCAGAGGCTAAGTGCTCTTGCATTGAGCAGCCTAGATCCAGATTGTGGTCTTGGGTGGTGGTCCTGGGGTGTGTTTTCAGTGAGCCAAAGCTAGTGGGGGCAGGAACAGTCCCCTAATAGCTCTGGCAGCTGTGAAAACCACAGCAATTTGGGACAGAGCATTCCCCTCTGGAAGAAGAGTTCCACAGAGCCAAAAACACAAATAATTTACTCACCTCATGAGTAAGAAAAGGAGGTAAAGTAAGAACAGTAACCAAACTCTAGAATCCTTTTTTGGGGACAAAAAAAGGGATGGAATTGGAGGAAGACAACACAGTCAGAACTCCCACACCAAATGCTTCCAAGAAACATGAAGATTGTCCACAAGCCATAGATCAGCTTAAAAAGGACTTTGAAAACCAAATAAGAGAAGTGGAGGAAAAATTGGGAAGAGAAACGAGAATGATGAAAGAAAATCATGAAAAGAGAGTCAACAACCTGACTGAAGAGAATAACACCTTAAAAAACAGATTGACCCAAATGGCAAAAGAGGCCCAAAAAGCCAATGAGAAGAAGAATGCCTTAAAAAGCCAAATTTGCCAGATGGAAAAAAGAATCTCAAA
This sequence comes from Pseudocheirus occidentalis, assembly GCA_028646575.1. Lineage (NCBI taxonomy): Eukaryota > Metazoa > Chordata > Mammalia > Diprotodontia > Pseudocheiridae > Pseudocheirus > Pseudocheirus occidentalis. Next base: position 151 of record JAQQSW010006896.1, on the reverse strand, counting down.
AGCTCACTGAAGAGAATGATTCCTTCAGAATTATAAATGGAAGCAAATGACTTTATGAGAAATTAGGATACTATTAAATAGATCCAAACAACTGTAAAAATAGAAAGCAATGTGAAATATCTCTTTGAAAAAACCACTGACCTGGAAAATA